>DWPQ01000626.1:0-15276 GCA_018251795.1 Perichares adela | reverse complement strand
ATTTCTCTCACGCATTCTGCACATCCTTACTGCTACTTATAGGTATCACAACGTACAGTCGTTAGCGTGATTTAGGATTCTGTACAGCGCCATCTCTTGACGAGTGGGGTAAACAATTTCAATTCAAATGGTTAAACTTACATGATTTAAGTTATCACTTTTGTCTGGTGTACCGACGTTTTTTTTATTTGACCTATTTTAAATACATCCAGAATAGATTAAAAATATTTCAATGAACAATTTGATCGTTCAAGATACGAATGCTTTAAAGGCGCCATCAACAAAGGGCTATCATAATATATGGCCGATATGCTATAAAATCCACGCATGCGACGCAATCAGGCCCTAATAGCTGCCACAGATTAATGCAGCCATTAAACCAGGCCGCTACCAGACGCGACAAAGGTGAAATCGTGAGTTGCAGTCAACAAGAAGATTATTTCGCTTGAACCAAAGCCATTAGAAAATAAATGGTATCTGTGGTCTTGTACCCGACATTGACATTGGAGTTTTGTGCAATAAACTAGTTTGTGAACTAGCTACGCCCGCGACTTCGCGTGGGAGTTAAAATTTGCTAAGTTTCGTCAAAATCGAGCCATAGGTAAAAGGCCATTTAAAAGGTTTTTTTGTACGGGAACCCTAAACATTTATTTAAAATTAGACTTACCTAAACCGAACCTTTTTTATAGAACCCCAAATTCATCATCAATCACCATTCATCATCAATCATTCATAGCTATCTGCTAGAGTCCCGTCAAAACCGGTTCAGTTATATAGCATTTTATGTGGACTAATTTTTTGTAACGAATCTTAAAACTTTTTCTTAAATAAAAATAGCTTAAATTATTTCTTATGACACCCGCGATTACTGATAGTTTTATGGAAATCAGTTCAGCTGTTTTAGAGATTATCAAAAACAGACACTCAAACAAAAATTAAAAAAGATTTTTTGGTAGGAAGATATGAATCGCATGTGCGTTGAAATACACTCATTAAGAAGCTATTATTATAGTATTACAAACATACACTTCAATTTTATTTATATGTATAGGCTATTTGTTAGTGAAACAAGGAAAGTAGACTAGTACTACTATAGTCTAGTGGATTAAACTATACATAGGTGGTCTAGATGTCGGTCTGATCTGATAAACTAATCAAAGTTGAACTATTTAATTTTGAAATTTACCCTACTCCTCAAGAGATGGCGCTGTACAGAATCCTGAATCACGCTAACGACTGTACGTTGTGATTCCTATAAGTAGAAGTAAGGATTTTTTGGTTAGAGTGAGAGACTTGGAGTCTGCCTACCACTGCCGTATGCTTGAGAATGAGGGAAGCCAGACCCACTGGATGCATTATGTGACAAATCTCTTCACACGATTTAATCATCGGTACATCGGTTTACAAGTTATCACTTTAAAAAAACCTGTGACCGTACCAAAAGACGTGGTGATTAAAGCTACAAGCAGATTAAAATATAACGTTCTAAAAATAAATGTTGTCCAACCAGCCAACGATATTTTCCATTGGCCGGTAACATACAAAATATTACAGATATTTAAGCATAACTGGCTGAAAAGAAACCTTTGAGAAAAACATTTTCAGATCCTTTGTGGAGGTTTGTTGGGCAGGGAGCAGGAGGGGGTGGGTGTTTCATAATTAAATAGTGTACGCTTAGTTACACGAAGGAGTCAGGAAAAGTTTTGTAAGGAAAATTGTGAATCGTTGCGTTGAGTAGCAGGCGACGCCATAACTAATTTACCGGTTTGTCTCATTATTCTTGTTTGGGAGGCGTTAATTAACGTTGAAACAACATTCTATTTACATATTACATCAGTTCTTGTGTTATGTCATATACATTCCTAGATTTACGAAGGAAAATCTTGTTCCTTCAAGCTACATTGCCTGGACAAGATTTACAATTCCATTTATTTTGATTAGTAGCCCGTAAGTGGATCTTTCTTCGGATTGGCTGGCAAGGTGTTGGTGATCCGTTTGGTGTCATGAACAATCATGGGCTATGGTGGCCGCTTACCATCTATTAATCCGTCGACTCGTTTTGCCGCATATTGAGATAAGAATAGCAAATAGGCGATCCTATTGCTGTATATAACCAATACAATAAATAGGTTTCCGCTTTTGCCTTACCTGTGTCTTACCAACGTGTCTGTGATAGTTTTGGTGATGAGGGGATCCATAAGCGGTTTACCATTAGATAGCCCGTTTGGTCCTATTTCCAGATACTGGCATAAAAAACTATCCATATATTAAGAAGAAGAATCCACAGGCTGATAATTTAAACAACAATAGCTTGGGATCAGAGAGGATGGATACCTTCTGTAGTATTCCGAAGAATATTACTATATGCAAAGCAATAGCAAAAGAAAGATAATATTAATTCCGTTTATGTATCAATAGGTACGGAATATTGATGAAGGCGCTCGCAATCCAAAGCTTTTCACGTCAAGGGGCCAACAAATCCAATTGAAAAGCGAATTAACCTTTCCACAAACGAAACTCATTTACCGATACAAAACCCACGACGAATAGACCCGCTTGAATTGCCCGTACCGGTACCCGGGTGAAAAGAACTCTGCAACCGGTAGAAATCACTAAAACCGGGGCGTTTGTTTCGGGCGTGGCTTTCTTGGGTTTTCACGGCTTTCTGTAGCGGCGGACACAATGAGCTGAGGCGAATGTAGCACGCCTCCCAGGCGACATGCGATGTTTCTTTTCTTTTTATAGATAAAGAAACCTTTTTGTAGACAACGAGATCTACTTCAATATGGCATCTCTTTTACCTTACCTTTGGTCTTCGGGGCAATTGAAAATTTACATCACTTCACAATATTTAATGTTTTGTCTTTGTCGTTCGTCTATTAGCCATGCATTGACTATCCTTGTCTTTTAACGAAAGGTTGATTGGAAGAAATCGTCTTTACCAATAAGACCAACTTTTTTTTTCTAATGGACATTTTGCTGTTGGCCTTAGCGGCCTTTACAGCTTCACGCGGATAGAATTTTGTATATCTATGTATATATCTTGTAATCTTCTCATCGGTGGTACACTAAAGAGCTTTTGTGTTGTATTGTACAATCTCCCCCAGTTTCTAAAGGCTGTCTGAAAGAGCCTTACTGCAATTAAACATTAAGACTGTTCTCCATAATTCCTACTTATTTATTTTCCAATAAAGAGAAAAACACGAACAAACTATAATCATAACTTTTCATTTGAATTTAGAATATAATGGCCACTTCTATCTCTTTCTATAGAACAGTTTACAGCGAACGAATCCTGAAACCGGAACAAAATCACTGAAACCGGGCTGCTTGTCAGTTCCATTCAGGCTGCGCACAAATGCCTTGGCTTTCACAGTTTTCTATGGGGGTAATAAAGGCTCGCGCGGACACAATGCCGGTAAGGCGGGAATGTGGGCCGTTCCTCAGGCTATAGGGATGTTCCTTGGTTTAAGACTTTGTCGATGATCTTTCATCTACTAGCTAACTCCCCTATAAGTATAGCGACGATCGGTTACTTAAACGCTCAAACGCCTGTTGTTCCTCACATAGCAAGTCACCTATCGTTGTATCAAATCGTTTTGCTATGTAAATTATTTGTAACTATTACCTGTTTCACCGTAGGAATTAAGCATTGTTCCGGGGTAAAAAGTAGCCTATGTTCATCAGGGATAATGTCGGCTTCTAATGGTAAAATTATTTTTCAAATCAGTCCAGTATTTTCTATACAAATAAACAGACAGTCAAATCGTTATAAAATTATTATGTTAGCGTAGATAAAATATTTTAGACTTACCAAAAATGTATTTAGCGTATGTATCCATATAGCATTGATAGCGAAACGTGGTAAAATGAGTTCAATCTATGTATATGAAACTTTATTTTTCGCTGATTGTTAACAAGATGAATAGGTCTTCAAAGTATTGTACAGTTGATGATAGAACACGTCTATATTCCCATTAAGAGTAAGACGACAACAGTAATTTACGTACAGATATTATCGATATTGCAGCGGCACATCACTAATCACTGGCTTGTTCCCGTCACTTTCCAATTATTTTTGCGGGCTTTCTTCGCAACAGTCCACGCTCAATGCGGAACAGAATGGCGCCCGGTTTTAAGGAACCCGCTTTGTCCGCGAGTAAATGAGAGAACCGCTTAGTTTTCCCTTTTCTGCCAACTTGCGGTTAATTTATTTAATAAGTTGTTGCTGAATAGAATCCCGCTGCCAACGAGTGGCAGGATGAATCGGACTTTCCATTTTCTTTTTATCATTTTCTATACACAAAAGTCTTCTGTGTTCTGACTCTGAATGCGAACAGACTTATTTATTTTTTGTTACAATTTTCCATTTTCCGAATCTTGGATGGAAATTTCTTTTAAGCAAAGAAAGGATAAGATTAATTTAGTAATTCAGTTTTGTAATCATATTTTAAATTGTGGAAATGTTGCAATGTTTTTAGTTTGCGTTTTATTTCTTGAACATATTTTTCCGTTTTGTGTAGCATAGAGAGTTTTTACAACATCAAACGTTATTTTATATCAAGTTAAAATTCATGTAGGTATAATTGATAGTCTTATGCACGTCATATTTTGCGTCTACTACCGTTTCTGAAAGGTGTTTTGTCATTGAGGACAATATCTTTAAGAGTAATCTCTCTCTGTAGAATGATCCTTCCCGAAGACGGAAATTGCGGTGAGTGGAAATAACCGTATTGGTCTATTTGAATAAAGATAACAGGACGTTAACAGGGACTCGAAGTCACTATCAATCAGAGCTAGGATTAACTGCTCATAATCATATTTATGAGCCATGTAAGATGTGTCTGTCTGGAATGGCAGAATAACGGGACCTTTATGATTCCTGATGTGAGCTCATTGTGCGTTATGCAGGTGAGATAAGTCTTGGTATAAGATCCAAATGTTACCATGTGCGACATATAGATGCTGTGATGACTTTAGTGGAATCCCATATATCACTAAATCTTTCTAGAAGTACCTTGGGTATCTTTAGAAAATAAATATTCCTGATCACAAAAGGCCTGCTAGTTTGGACAGAGACACAGAGAGATAGAGTTTGATTCAAATTAAATTATTATAACAATTTCATTATATTCTTATAATATATGTGCATATGTGTTTATGTAATATGCTCATAACTGACAAAATTGAGATGCGTAAATTATTCGAACGCAGACATTTCCGTGCAGAAGCTTAAAATCCAGATATTACTACCGTGAACCTACTATCCGTGAATCCATATCTTAAACTATTCCTAAATGACTATTCCTCCGGATTCCTTACAGCACAGATAAAACAATCGAACAAGCGAAGTCTTTGAAACAGTTTTACATCATATAAGCACACGTAAAGCGCAGGTTACCGCACGCCAACAAAGGAGTTCCTTTCATTTGAATTCTCGACTTTAGCGCAATGCCGTACGCTATTGTTTCCATTTAAACGTGAAGAATAGAGGGCAGGTCAGGTATTCGTATTCATCAAAATAATGCACAGAACGTGATCGGTCGCGAACTGTAAGGATAAGCAAGATGCCTCATGATGCATTCGTTTGACGGGTAATGGCGGGAGTTTAAATTCTTTTTTTAAAACGGATTAATTGCCGCCATTGTTGTTGCGTGCGTTTCGTTTCACGCGCAGTAATGACGAGAACTTATGGTCGTGGTAATAATAAACGTTTGTCTGTAGGTTTGTAAGGAAATATAGCTGAATATAATAATGACAATTAAATAGCTGAATATATTTAAGTTCTAACTGAATTATTATAATACAAGATTCCAATTTTAATCAAGTAGATACTATTGAAGTATAAAATATGTTTCCTCTGCTTAACTAACACATAATATTTTACATAGTTAGAAAATAATTATCAGAGTTTGTCAGTTTGGCAAAGGAAATTATTACACTATATACTATGGTAGTCTAGAAGGTCATAAAAGTCCTTACAATATATCAGCATCATCATCGAAATTTATTTTATTGACCTCAGTCCCCGAGTTCAAGTTATCACCTGCACTTGGTGAACCCTGATGAACAACGGACTATGTTCAATTATAACTGTGTTCAACATGTTTTTACATGTCACAACTAGTTACGAATAAAACGTTTCACATCACACATCACTAGCTCCTCTTTATTGTCTGTGTAATTTAAACCAACACGCAACATTTAAACAAAAATAAACAAATAAATAATGTGCCGAATAAATTTGCGTTTTGGATTGTTTTCGCACGCAACGTCGATAAATCGCGTTTATGGTACAGTTGAGAACCGAACTGATTTATCGATACTCGATTCGATTTAAGCGTGAAAGTGTGCGTTTGGCTTTGTTTTGAATCAACGAAAGTATTTTTTGTCTGTTACGAAATTATCTGTTCAACTTCTGTTCGCTGCGAGCGGCTTTAATTGTACAGATTATCTCTTAATTATTGGTACGTGTTACACCAATTCTTACATATAATATGTACTAGTGCTAACTATATTCAACACGAAAGAGCTTCAACGATATAATTGGATTCGTTAGCATAGAAATATGTCAAAATCTGCACTAGAAAACGTGTTGACATAAAGGATTCAAAAATGGAATACGAAACCCGCCCAAAACTGTTTGCGCGCTCTAAAAACGTCACGTAGCTATTTAGCACAGATAAAAATAAACAAAAAAAAAAACTTAAGCGATAGGTGTTACTTGTTTTAGTGGAAAACATAAAATGTCTGTAATATAAAATAAGATATAAATTACACTGAATACATGTCAAATTCATAGAATTACTTTTAGTGGGGAATAAAATATTTTTTTTATTTCGAATACATCGTCGATTCTTTTTTCAAATCACATCCCGGAAAAATAAACTTGTCTTTCCTTCGTTACAAAGAACAACAGTCGCTCGCTTCCTCCGGCTAAGTCATAAACTCTGGGCGGGGCGCGCTAATTAAAATAAATTGGAAGAAATTTTATTGTCCATTAAATAATAATAAATGAGACCTATCGGACTCAAATTAGAAGCTATTGCGCCATTGAAAACGAAACAGTAAATAAATAAATTTGTTAAAAATACTAGAACACTCGTAACAAACCGATTGGTACACGTAGATTTACTAAATATAAATTCTGTTTTTATTACACAATTCTGACGGGTGTTGCGATCCTTTATGTCCAAAGTTTCAAGGCTTTCGAATCATTTTATCATCCAATTTTATGCATAGATTTGAAGTTTTAGTATATTATGAGATGGCGCCACAGCATGCCAAAACCACCGTACGAAGGTTTTTTGAATAGCTTGCGTAGATACAAGTTTAGAACAAAATGTCATGACGATCAAATATCTTAGTCCTTACTGAATTATTTTTTTTGACAATGAACACGGACGTGAACTTTTTCATCTTATTAATTGGACAAAAAAAATATCTTCATTTTTTATGATGTGGCATTATAAATACATAAGACCCTTAACATACGGCTTTTATCATCAAATCCTGATTAAAAAAAATTGTATAGCATAACGAAATATTGTTTTGCCAAACAAATACAATAACTTGCCGTTAATGAGATGGGTCAGCTAGTTATATCCTTAAGATTTAAATAATCTCTACTCACCTACATTAGATACAACAAAAACACAATTTCGTTTATAATTTATATGATAATATTCTAGTTGTATGTTGTAATATTTGTTGTTATGACCAACGCAATCTCTCTAAACGGACGTTAAAGTCATAACTATTTCCTTTATTAACGGTATTAAGGAAAGGAAACTAAATTACGTCGTTCTTTGTCTGGGACTTTAAAAAATCCCACATAATAACATAGAGAAAAAATAAATACTAGAGTTGTCAAGCCATAAACCTACATGAGTGTCAGTGTCCGTCTAATAGAAAGAGACGGAAGATGAGAGACTGTTCCTGTCTTTATCTAATACGGGCAAGAAAAGGAATTAAACGGGGCACCCCATTTGATGTCTCTTTTTTTAGATACATTGGTTTGACAACTTTAGTATATTTTGTCTATGACATATCGTAGAGTTATCATAGAGTAGGGGAGCCACAGGTTAGTGCGTACAAGTATCCAACAAATATTATGAGAAAGAAGATGAGACACCCGTACTTATCTTTCTTTGACTAATACGTACGAATTAAGAGACAGATAGGTAGCCTCATTAGATGTCTCTTTTTTATCAATGGACGTATTTTATATTGGCTGCCATACTCTAAGTATATATTTTTTTCTTCTGATGTGATTTTTTTCTTTTTTTTTTTGCTACTAAATTTGAACGCAATTTGGCAGAATTAAGCGGACTTTATTTTATAAATTAATGTAATACCTTGGTACCTTATCTCGACAAATGAATGATTGGCTGGTTGATTGATTGATTGAATAAGCCTATGGTGAATATTCGAATTTCAGTCGCTCACTGTTTTACTCTGTGGTGTACGATTTGGCGGGAACGAAATGGCGCGCATAGATCCGTCGGCGGCTATCATCGATCCTCGAATTTCTTGATAGCAACAGCGGTCTGCAACATTAGCGTAATGGTCGTTATGACAATCAGTGACCTATCATTTGGTTAAGGTGCATGTTCGTTCTTTATTTATTTATTATGCTTTGATTATACCTTATAGTAATTGTTGTCATCCCATCAGCAGCAATTTGGAAGCGGCCTGTTATTTACATTTTCAATCTTTTATTATTTTATTTTAATTAATTAAATTTATTTTAGTTTAATAGTAATTATTACTTTTTGTAAATTTTATTTTAATGGATATCTACAAAATGTTTTATTCCTTACAGCTGTTTTACTTAATTACTGAAACAAAATATGTGTTTAGATAATACATAAACTAAAATAACTTTTTTTTCAATTCTCCTGTGTCTATCTGTCTATTCCTAATCTCTAGAACGACGGGACTTTCACTGAAAGATAGCCGATGTAATAAGGAGGAACTTAGGCTACTTTTTAATTTCGAATTCCCGCGGGATTCCCAGTTTGCGCGGGAAAAACTTTGCGACGCTCTAATTTCCACGCGAACAGGGCCGCGGGCCCAGCTCTTAAATAAAAAAAACAAAATCCTTTCTAACGTCACAAGTTACGCCCGAAATAATAGGAGATGTCATCGCCTTAAGGCTATAACCTTTTGTTTGTCGCCACAACCGTTAATAAACGATTGCATTCCGAATTTCCCGGTGTCAGTCCGTTTTTATACTGCCCCGGACAGATTTACGACCAACGCTATTGTGACGCTTATTGTCGGCCGTCTCTCATTTGTTATCCAGATTAGATAATTTTGGATATCTTAAATTTTGTATGTTATATGCAACTAGCTAACTCTATCGACGTTGTTTTGCTATATAAAAGTTTTCTAGTAAACATTTTGATTAAAAAAAACGAAAAAAAATTGTGAAAATATCCACGTCTATAATAACATTGTTTTAGTTTAATTAATTCGACATCAATAGGAACTAAAATAAAGTGTTAAAGTAAAAGTAAAGAGTAAAACGTAAGGGTATACAGTTTCGGACTCAATCGAAGTCATTCGATCGAACCGCATTTGGTTAAACAAATGTTTGTTTGTTTCCGTTTGATGTTCTTTTGTTTTTATTTTGTTTGTAAAGTAAAGAAAAAGAACTTCTGGGCTTTCACTTCATTTGATTATGGACTTAAATTGCTCGCAGTAAACTGCAACAGTAGGTATTTTGAGCAACATCCTTGCACCTCTCTTTAACTAAACTATAGTTTATTTAGTTATACTATAATCAACATATATTTTTTAAAGATGAGCTTATGAGTTTCTTTCACCATTTCTGCTCTTCGAATGTATCATTTTGTGTGTCATTTGTGTCAGCTGGAAGTAGGCTTTACTTAACAGTTATCACATTCTAAGTTAGGATAAAATTACATATTAGTATTGTAGGGTAGACCGCAATTATAAAAGGGAATGAAAAATCTTTCGTTTTCATGATACATTATCTAGAAGTAGACAAATAATATTAACGTAGTAATTTAAGTTAGGATAAAATTACTTATTACTGTTGTAGGGTAGATCGAAATAATAATACGAAACAACACTAGGTTCAGTTTCCTTTACGGCCTACTCGTAGAGATTTGTAGAAGCGATGACGTAAATTGACTTTTAAAGTTTTTCGAAAAACGAACATTTTATTTTCATTAAAAAAAAATACGAAACCCAACTTCAAATAAAATCTCATTTTCATTTCGAAAAACATCTACCCTCGCAAAAAATCTTCAGTTATCACATACGAGTGGATTTTATTTAATTTTTGGTTTCAACCAATCATTAAACAATGTCAACAGCGGATCTTCCGAAGGATTGAAAAATGTCACGTCGCTTTGTCGGCGTAATGCAAACTGTTAACTATAAATTAAGGTCCGCGTGATAAGATCAGCATTTTAACGGAAAGTATTCGTACGTAAATAACTCGAGCGTTTAACGCGAGATGCAATATGTTAATTAAATTTCAACAAAAAAATTCAACTCACATTTTTGTTCTTATCATTGTTTTAGTAGGTTATGTCTTAAAGACGGCGTCTGTCAAAGATATTCGAGATCGTTAAAATATTTAATTAAATTACAAATTAAATACTAATTATCGAAAACATAACAAATTAGCGAAAGTAATGTTTTCGAATGCAATTGCAATGTTTGTTAATGAAATTGCAATGTTTATGATATTGTTTTATTGCGTGTTTAAAAAGAGAATGGGTTGAGTATTATTATGAGAACTCATAATAATTTCATTCATGACCTCAGGTTTACCAACATTGAGTGGATTTAAGGACACAGTCTACGGACTATCAGATACGTGACCAAATACGTCGCTGGTGTGCAAGTCGAACTCACTCTTTCATAGTCCCGATATTTCGAAGAGGATTCCCCTCCTCGCTTGTTTAAGTTCTTCTCTGAATTCCCCGCTCGCCTCTCTGTCCGCGTGAAGTTGTAAAAGCCGCTAGGGCCATCAGAAACAAACAAACAAACAAACAACTTTTAAAACATTGTGGGGAACTCTCAGATATGCAGGTTACTTCATCTAAGACAATTAATTTGTAGTAGGTATTATAGGTACATACAAGTTTCAATTTGTGGTGCCTGCACAGTTCTAATCCCGACCTGCGTTTAAAGGACTAGTATTGCTATAAAAAAGAAAAAAAAAATCATGTTTGAAATGATATTCATCTATAGGTACTTAATAAAAAACAAAGACCCCTCATGTATGTGCTCATTTTTCTCAAAATCTACTGAACGGATTTTTGTACGGTTTTTACATAAAAATAGGGCATTAGTTTGAGAAGGTTATAAGCAATAGTGCATTACGATTTTATGTCAACTGAAATATAACGATTAATGTTATAAAATCTTGCTTGCTGGGAGCTTGCCACGCGGGCGAAGCCGCGGGCACAGCTAGTATTGTACATACATTATAATTATGCTTTACAGTGTAAAGCTAAACAATTTTCCGTATTGTTCCGTCACCGAATAAATGCTGAAATCGGAATATATACGTCTAATATTATACATATTATAATAATACATTTAAAAGACGTATCTTCGATAAGATAAACACAGATACGTTAATTTCATTACCAATAACCTCATAGTGTGAATAATATTTCCTTTATCTATCAATCGGAATATTTCCAATAGTGGCGCAGTGGAGCGATATCCGGCGCAGGGCCCTTGTAGTAAACAGTTGAGATTACAATGTAAACTAAGAAGTTCCCCCTTTGATGTAGCCGCGATCAGGGCTGACCAATTCGTTATCATTTTATAACAATTGATTGTGGATTAAGCCGACTAATTAAATCTATATCTTCTCTATCAGTATAAAATTCTCGTGTCACAGTGTTAGTTGCCGTTTTAAGAAATGGCTTGACCCATATTCGTGAATTTTTATATGTGGGAGGTCTTAGAATTGGTTCTAAACTATTTTTCATAGGTGATAAGGCTGGCCCACGCCAATCATGTTTTTTGTACATTTTGTTTTTTTTTGTGATATTTTTTTTATGATGTGATATTAAAAATACATAGGATACAATACTTAATTTCACCCTCCTATCATCAAACCCTATTTTTAATACAATAATTCATATGCCAAAACAACGTTTGCGGGGTCAACTAGTAAAATATAATTATTCCATTTCTGCTGGACATTTTGTTGGCCCTAGCCGCCTTTACAGCTTCACACGGACAGATAACTTCTGCGTTATATGTTATATGTAATGAAGATAGTCCTAAGATTTCCCGAGAGGATAATTCACAAATAGTATAGTTTAATAAGCAAGTAAAAGGCAATGGTAATTTATTTGAATGTTGGTCTCCCGAACGGGATACAAATTCAACAGGAACCACTAATTTTTAAAATTATGTACGCATTAACAATTAATATCCATTGTGTCTATAAAGCGAAATATTTTGAGGATAATTAATAATTATATAATTGATAACTGAGACTTTAGAATTTTCTGAAAGGTGTATCAAATCTATCTTAATCCCTAAACCTTCTTTATGTAAAAGACATCTTAAGCCCAGCCGTAGGGCAACTATGGTTTTTTGATGTCTATCAATCATTATATTGTCTTTATGAAATATGTCATTTAGTTATCTATACTAATATTATAAAGAGGAAAGATTTGATTGTCTGTGTGTTTATTTGTACTGAATAGGCTCCGAAACTACTGGACCGATTTTCATGAAATTTGGCAAAGAGATAGTATAGAGCCTAAGAAAAAACATAGTCTATTTTATATGACAAAAACAACGTTTGCGGGATCAGCTAGTACTATTTTTATAAGTACAATAAAAAATATAGTAACTATTTATCGTCTTATTTTAATATTGACAAGGCATGTGTGGTATTTACGATCCGGTGAGGATTTCCACCTTATTTTTAGTGTTATGACGAATACCTGACATTTCTAGAAGACTATTAAATCTGTGGAATGCAGAACGAAATCACATTAGCGACTGGACACTAGTAAATAGCAATGTGAGTGAAGTGTGATCGTAAATCATTAATTAGTGTATGTGGAATTTAAAGTGTTCAATAAAAACATATTCATTTCAAAATGTAAATGTCTTATTAATTATCTAGCTGTGCCGTGCATCAATGCGTCGCAAAGCTTTTCCCGTAAATCCCGCGAGATTTCTAAGACAAAAAGTAGCCTAAGTTACTCCGGATGACATCAGCTGTCTTCCAGTGAAAGTCCCGTCAAAATCGGTCCAGCTGTTCCTGACATTACCGGAAACAAACAGACATGGAATTAACCAATCACGCGCAGCGCCTGAATCACGGTGACGATGTTTTCACGATCGTCAATATATACAAGTTCCGAACTCAGAACAATAGGAGCTACGGGAGATTCCCGTTTGCTGCAAAATATTACAAACAGACACTCAAATTTAATTTATTGTATAGATGAAGATAGAAGGTTTTGAAAGAATAATTGTTTCTTCTTCTTCTTTCTTCACTTAGTATGTAGATACTAAGTGAAGAATTCTATATATTCTATATATTATTCTATTCTATATATTATATATATCCGTCTACTAGTAGTAGTAGACGGATAGTAGACCCGGCATACTTTGTCCTGCCTGACAAAGCAACGATTCGACCAGGAAAACGTTTTTGAAGAACATTTTTATGTATCTCGTAAAATAATGAAATTTCTGTAAAATGAAAAAAATATGGGAAAAAAGTAGCCTAATATGTTGCAACTGCAAGACCTTCAAGTATCTTTATATGAAATTTCATCACAATCGGTTTAGCGGTTTGGCCGTGGTTGAGAAAAAACAGTGAAAGAAACTCCTCAGCACATCTTTTAAATTAATTTAGCAATTATACAAAAACATTTAAAATGAATAACTTTTGAATTTTAAGTTCGTTTATGACGTTCTTTCTATACAAATTTAGTTTCGCCTTACTAATATAGTGTTGAAATAACAAACCCGAAAGTTTGTAAGGATGTTTAAACTGTAGCCCACATTGCCGCTATGTTGGTAGCCCTGTTCATCACAGAGCATATCATAGAACAGAGTTTACACTGCCATCATTCAAACGTACAAAGTCGCTATTTACGTTTGACCAGAGCACTCATTACAGATTGTTATTGGAATAATAAAGAGATGCGCATATCCGTCTAACTGAGATCGTAACGCGTTTCCGAGTATTGCTTTCCATTGCGAAATACGATCGCTTTATTCCCCAACGTGTTTCCGCGAACCGACTCCTCTGTTTTTGTTTATTACTCTATGTTTATATGAACTACTTTTGCATGAAGCATGCCTGATAGGTTGTTTAGAAAATTAAAAGTGTATTTTTCGAATTGAATATTTTAATTCTATTAACTTGTTTATGTGTTCTGTCTTTGCTAGAACGTAAATAGGTAGTTGTTTAAAGAGATTCTGTTACGTCAGTATGACGTGTGGCTTGTATTAGTTGGGTCGCATGTCTGAGGTTTGTTTGAAGTGTATCGCACTGTTGGATTAAAAGTGACTTATCTCAAAATTCGTTTATTGGAAAATTAAAGTATTGCAAATTGGTGTGTAGATGTTTCGGCCTAACATGAGTTCCTATGTTTAATTTTTCGATCATCACAACCCATAGGCCTGCTGCTGGGCGTGGGTTTCCTCTCACTGCGAGGGGTTCTCCAAGCTGGTTAAGTGCTTAACCAGAATACTTTGAGCATTAATTATAAGAAGTTCATCATCGTACAGTCTACACGCATACATCTAGTCGCACGCACACAAACACCGTGCCGACGTCTGCCGAACTGAAACGACGTTATACGATGCACGGCTTTCCACGCCGCACCGCTGTGCCGGTTGGAGTGGGGGGTGTTAGGTTTTTTTCGTTACGGAATTCGATTCGATCGCCGCGCACAAAGTTAAATTAATAATGAACGATACGGGTTAACCGCTTAACAGCGGGACCTATTTTCCTTGTTTTTGTCCAGAGGGCTAGTCCCACCGAGTTTAAGCCCGGGTAAAAAGGTTATCCTTGAGACCCGAATATACCCTACCCGTTCCCTTTTTACGCAGTAGCGCAGAGGCATATGATGTAGGAAGACCAGGTAGATAGAGATTAATAATTAATTGTCACTTGCTTTGCGGTGAAGGAAAACATCGTGAGGAAACCTGCACACCGGAGAGTTCTCCATTAAAAGTTCTCGAAGGTGTGTGAGGTCTGCCAACCTGCACTTGTTCAGCGTGGTGGATGGATTGTAAGAT
>DWPQ01000625.1:0-15286 GCA_018251795.1 Perichares adela | reverse complement strand
GTATAAACCACAGTCCAACTAGACTTCCAACTACATGCACATTTGAGAACATTTCGAATAATTCTTAGGTACGCTGTATGTCTTCATCGAAACAAGTGACTGTTAATTTCGAATACGAACATCGTGTTGAAGAAATACATTTATGTTTGGATTCGAACTCGTGCGGAAACCAATGCCCAAACCACTTCCGCTTATATCTTGCCCGACGACGCATTAGTGGTGTAGTGTCATAGACGTTGTTGGGCGGCTGTGACCACTTACCATCAGCTGGCACTCTCCTTGTTTATAGAGAGAAATAAGTAAAGGAAATATTACATATATGTAATATGTAATATATTGTTCCAATAAATAATTTACACATCTAACATCTAGGTAAGACTTATTTCTGCAGCCAATAACTTTTACGATTCAGTATTAATTGTGAATTCCACTCAATCGTAAATAACACTCGATGGAATATTCGAAGTGTTCAGTTCTAACTTCAGGATCGTTATCTAAGTTTTACAGGTGAGCGAATTATTTTGCGCTTCACTTGTGAAGGGGTCGCCGTCGGAACAAACTAATTATTTCGTAAAGCAAATTCCTAGAAACTGTTTCAGTTTATGATCCTAATTTTTTAAGTTATATGCGTATTAAAAATTAATTATCGAAATTCAAAGTTTTCTTTTGTTTCTGATGGACCTAGCGGCCTTTACAGCTTCACGCGGACCTCTGTTCGAATCATTTGAAAAGAGGTCATTTGGGTATTTTGTCAATAGACTTTGCTCGTAATATTTTGCTTCTGTTTTGAAAAGGTGCTATGTCTATGAAGAAACGTCTCAGCACTTATTTTAATTAATTTAAAAATCTTTTAATTAATTTAAGAATTGCACAAAAAGAGAGTCTGACCTAAGTGGAACGGGTTGCAAAGCTTTCATTTTAAGGCGTCCTTATCATTTGTATATTCATCTGTAATAATATATTTTACGTACAAGCTGTGTATAATTTGCCAGCGTGGTATTAATTAAACCCTCTCAATATGACAGAAGACCCGAGCCCAGTTGTGGGACAATTATGGGTTATTAAATATTGTGTTTATAAAACATCACGAGAGTAACTTGTTAAGATATATATCATCATTAAATATAATTTTCTAGATCGCACCAATACAGCTTTGGAATGGTGGATCACGCATTTAATTTGTCTGTAAATATACTGAACTATAAATCTTTCGGATGCTTATAAAAACCATTCAGTGTAATATATACATCATCGTATATACCGAACGAGTTACAACCATGTTCGAAGACGTTAAACGTGTCAACTGTTATTTAAGTTAGATTTATTACTTAAGAACTACATACCGTAGCGTCCCAATTCCCAATTCCGTTTATTTATACACACAAATGAGTGCTTGTATTTGCTGAAGATACGAAGAACACCGTCAATCATTTGGAGAATTTTTAAGAAAATTTCTTTGATGCACTTTGCAAAATAGATGCGTAACATTTACACGATAAATTGCTATTAGCTTTTGCGGTTAAAAAATATTAATTCGTCGTGTCATGTAAATAAGTACCGCGAGGCGAAGTGTAAGGAATGGGCGTGGAGCCAACTAGTGCGACGCTATTTCAACATTGCTTTCACGTCCGGTCAAGCTTTGCTTCACACTTGGAAAAATAAAGTAGGTATTGTTATTGACACAAGACAGACGTACCGAAGACATTTGCGATAAGAGCACTCAGTCGTGTGCAAGTTTAAATTTAGACCCGACCTTCTGACGGACGATGCAAACTGACCATTTTACGAAGCGGTTACAAAGGCTGAACACCCTTAGCGAACCACAAACGCTATTACATTTTACGATATTCTTGTTTGTAGGTAATAGATGCTTGTTATTATAGGACTGTAGGAGGAAGCTTCCACGAGCGAACGTTTTGTGGCCAACCACTAAGTAGTGGCGAGACAGCCCTCCGCCTTAATTTATGCAATTTTGAATAAACGTTTCAGGAATAGTCATCGCGTAATAAAACCGCTGAGTACTGTTACATTCTCCATTCATATATACACATATATACACAGAACTTACTGTTTTACTTTGTAACTATGGACCATAGGGATGTCATAGTCCACGAGGATTATGGACCATAGGGATGTCATAGTCCACGAGGATTATTCACAGGCGTTAAGAGAATTGTTTCTTGAGTTAGTGTTTGTATCGTTTCGCAAATTCATGACTAGTTATTAGATCGAAATGAAAAGCAACTGTTATCCTAGGACTATTCAACGTTTCAGCGCATACCCCGTTTCTTATTACACGATAAAAATTGTTAATTAATGAAGTTTGTTTACCGAATTATACATTTCATGTTGTCAAATTTTTCAGTCAGTTAAAACAAAATTTGTTATTGACGTGACATTGTATTCATTCGAGCAGCTTTTGTAAGACGTCCTCAGCTAATTTACACACTGTCACGCGAAACAATTAAGCGTGACGCGCGTGACAAATCCGTAGCCTCAATTTTATCCACCATTTATTACTTAAAATTTTCGATTTTCACTGAACGTTCAGAATGCGTGTTTGGAAAAATCTAGTGGGATGATGTGTTCGTTGGCAAAGTGCCAGTCGGTCCATTTCTTAGTAGGTAGACGTTAGAATGATACCCGTTCACGGTTCGTATACGTACATTGCCTGACCGTTCTTTGAAGCGATGAGATTGAGGTTATGTCAAATTTTAATGGACTATGTGTGCACGCGTATAACCATTTTACATACAGGATGCGCGGTTTACGCGCTATGAAGCCAGTAATTAATCCAGCTGCTAACGGTAGTAAATATATTTAGTCGACGTTGATTTTCGTGGCAGAGATTCAAAATGTTAATTTGAGTTATATGATAAAACATTATTCATACGTTGAATTTAGTTGAATTACTTATTACTAAATGTAATTAATTTAAATGTATCACTGAACGCTTTCATTGAAAGTTAATAAGCGTTATAGATAAATTTATTAACGCTACCGTTGGTGGTCGGTGTTACACTGGATTTATAATTATGTCTGTTACTAAGTAAACATTTTTTTTGCCAACACAAATGTTTCAATGTGTGTTTAAGACGTACAGTAATTCATGTCTGTGTGTATTTTATAGCTTAATTACATACTATTTGTATACAAGACAAGTTTTACGTTTAATGTGCATAAGTATTTTATTAACCTATTGTTTCTTTGGTTACAGTTCAATTTCGTTGGAAGGATCTTAGGTCCAAGAGGTATGACTGCTAAACAGTTGGAACAGGAGACAGGATGCAAAATTATGGTCAGAGGAAAAGGATCCATGCGAGATAAGAAAAAGGTAAAACAATTAATAATTTTCCTTATAATACCATTGACGGTTCGATCATGACCAGACATATACTTCATAAATATATTATTGAAATAACCACCAAGGTTATTGAAGCTATGAAGATTAAAATTAGGTTACATTCAATATGCTAAAAAGTATTACAATAAAAATACAGTGTGACATATCTGTTTTTTATGTTTGGTTGTATTTGGGTATACAATACACTTCAAATTTGATATGTTAAACTAAATATAATTCTTAATTTTATTTGTATTTTCATGCAGCTCAGTTTGGATTGCGGTGACTCAATTTTATAATTATAATTGTCTATTATATTATGTGGTATCTTTTGTGTGTGACTATGTAAAGTAATGAGTAATATTTATATTGTTGTCGTTAAATGTGATGTAAAATACAACGCATTTTATTTTAAATGCGATTTATATTTAAGATCAAGAGTGGCAGATGATACAATTCGTACATTTACAGTTCTCAAACTCTTTAAGCTTGTCAAAATATCTAGGTATCAGAAACATCTGTACTGGATTCGATAGTGTAGAACGTTCAAATCTATTTTTGTACCGAAACTGTGTTTGGTTTCAAACGTGTCGAAAGCAGAATGGCACACTACGTGTAAGTTATCTCTGGAGACTTCAACGCAACTATGATAGTTAAACATTATGATATTACACTATGTTGGTTGTCCTGAGTCATAGACAAAATTGCAGGATTTTTTTTAATAAGACTTAAGCGCAGACAGGCCACCTGATGTTAATTGGTCGCTCCCGGCCATTATATCCACAAGTCAAAAGACGTCGTCACTGATGCAGTATCATCAAGAAGTAAGCAGGGTACCCTCGGTTTACTGAGTCTGGAATAGTTAAAATAACATTTCACGGATGCTTTTAGATTTTCCTTCTAGATCTGGTTCACCAGATAAGAAGCTCAGCAGGTAAACCTTATCAATAAGTAACTTGGCCTTAGGATGTAAACTAATTACTAGAATTTTACACAATATATGCTATATATGTATTGCATGTTTGTAATACTATTCTTTATCTAAATTCCAGGAGGATGCCAACAGGGGTAAGCCTAACTGGGAGCACTTGGCTGATGATCTCCACGTGCTGTTGACAGTGGAAGACACTGAGAACAGGGCGAAGATTAAGCTCGCCAGAGCAGTAGAGGAGGTTAAACGTCTGCTTGTGCCTGTAAGTAAAATTTGACTGTGAAGAAATTCTGTACATAGCTTATCTTACTAATTTTTGGAAGATTATTCTTGCCCATTGCAATAAATAAATTTAATTCATACAACTAGAAAAATACGTCTCTGAAAAACAATATGATGTAAATACATATAAAAATTATAGCGCCTGATAGAAATTTATGGCAATTGTTTCGGTTGCGCACAAGTGCTTTTATGTACCGAATGGCTTTTGTGATGCAAAATGAGGGCGGGGTCAATAGTAGAATATAAAACGCATAGTCAAATTTATCCAATCATCCGATAATCAAAGCGTTCCAGTTCACGGTTAGACTTGATACGCCAGACCAGACCGGGCGAACATCGCATTCGTAGTCTATCCCTAAATATACGCAGCTATAAAAGAGAATACAAGGAACATGTCAGAACTTTAACCTGGGGTTATTGACGTGTGTTTCTCTACGTGATCGATGAACTACGTGGAATCTGTAGACGACCAAAAGTTGCCCATATTACTCGCAGGATTAGCTGGCTAATAAACAGTTGTTATTCGCTGGATGCAGAATTTTATGTCCAATAGTGGACTCGTAAAATCTGTTGAATGTATAGAAAATATTTTTTAACAACACTTATGATACTAAATGACTTCAGTTATTCGCTTCACCAATAATAATAAATTTAATGTAGATTATATACGAACATAGCGCGCACGAGTAAGTAATTGAGAATGTTATAGCATTGTGATAAATTTAAATAACAATTGAAGTAATTATTTAAACATTCAGTTTAATAATTATCCGACCTACGATATGATTATTCATTGAATACAATAAATCAGTACTAATGCAGTGTTAGTGTTAACTCACAGAACCATTCAAGTGTATATTTTTATGTCAATAAGCGACATGCGACATATTATATAAATGTCTGTGTGTGTATTCGAATACAGCACGCTAACAATACATTTTATAAGCTTTAAATGTCAATAATAATGTGTTACATTTACTCAGGTCCTTACCATGTTTTTGCACTTACGTTCATAGGTATGCTTATGTTCGCATGTATTTATGTATTTTTTGTAAGTATTGCAGTATACTTTGTTTTTTTTTCTTTATTTAACTGTCCCACAGTTTCTTCTTTGCGTTATGTCCTTCTTTTATAGTTTGCTTCAAAGTCAGAATTAGACTGTCTGTTGTAACTATCTAATACTTTCTGTATTGTATTTCTTACTGTGTTAGTAGTTTTACTTATGACTAAAAAGAGTGTTTCTATTTATAAACATAAATTTAAAAATTCAGTCGATATTTTTTTAATAAATACCCCATTTTGTCCACAGCAAGCGGATGGTGAAGATGAACTGAAGAAGCGTCAGTTGATGGAACTGGCAATCATAAATGGCACGTATCGTGACTCGAGTGCCAAAGCCGTGGTACCAGTCAACGGTCAGTGCCTAATAAGTATGGTCGCATTCATGTTTTGTAACTAACTTAACATAAGTTTGGACTTAAGACTGGTTCATCTACAATATTATATTATATCTAAATAACTTCAAGGCACATGCTTCTTAGCAGCATAGGAGCAATAATGTGATAATGAAGCAAGCATGACTCATGTTTGACAATGCGTGGCGTCAACCAATTCGTCTGTTATTTTTTTTTTTTATGTTAATAGCAAACAAAAGATCAGACTGGCCTCGTTATAGTAAGCGGACACCGTTGCCCATGGACGCCCGTGAAAACAAAGATTACTGATTGTTGAAAAAGCGTAGACACAATGAAGATACATAAATTCTTATGGTAGTCAGACTACTATCAGTCAGACACTAATCATCAATTTGGAATTTTTAATGTGCATACATTTTGAATAGTAAAAGTTTCAATATTTATTTTACTTTGTACACGTTGTATTTGATAATTCTACCTGGTGGTAAGTAAAACAGGAATTCAATGTGGAGTTAAAGACATTAAGTAAGTCGCCTAAATTTCAAATACAAAGTAGCTTTCCTGGTCTTAAGTCCGTTAATCTTAACACTTTTGTTTTAATTCCAATTGTGTATCTAATCATTTGGTTATTCCATTCTGAACAATAATTATTTGGGAAGGAGTTGGTTTTGTTAAACTTTTATGTCTCGCTGTATTTTGGGTTTTGGTTTTTATATTTTGATATAGAGCAGACCTGAGCCAAGATTATTTAAATTATTAATGAAATGTCTTTAATACATATTGACTAAATTATGTTTTAAAGATTAGCTTTAGTCCTCAAAAAGTCCTTAATAGTCACATAGGAATCTTCATTATTTATATATTCATTGGGGTCATATTCATTGTATATCTTGGGTTATTTCACGTACGGTTTCACGTGTGTTGGGTTTCTTATGTGTGAGTGCATTCGTAATTTTAATTGGTTATATAGTTGGTTGATTAAGACAATAAATTTATTTGATTGAAATAAGGTGTCTATAACGTGCATAATAAAATGTCGTTAACTGGTCTGAGTCATCGGTGCAGTGATGACTAACTTAATTGATTTGTGGCATGTTACGGTCATAACTATTAACATGGGTTACTTCATGACACACCGTATGATTGGACCTGTGGGCCTTGTTTTTGGAAAATGACGTAAGAAGCTTTTGCAGGGGTGTGCTTATTTGATTCGATATCTTGCTTTTATACTTGAATCCCTGTGTGGTACCCGTGTCACAAAACTAAATTCAAATTTTGCCGTGATTATGGTCTATGCAATTGGATTGATATTTTTCCATACAAATACCATCGTGAATAAAATACTTGCACAAAGTTTTATGAAGTTCCTTTGTCTGAGTTTATATGGAATAAACAAATTTACTAAGAAAATACATTACATCTTATACGATAATTTGGCAAAGAATTTCACTTAGTGAGAAACAATACTCGTTACGTTAATGTAAACACTGAGAATGTTATATGCAGTTGTGAATAAATATCTATTTATATCTAACTAATAGACCGAATACTTTCGTCACTGTAATAGCATTGGCAAAACATTCGCAAGCATCTGTCGAAAAATGCAAGATTAAAAATAGAGTGAAAATTAAATGAGATTTGTTAGCGAGTTGCACACTTGTAAAAGTTTCTTTGTAACTAACAACAATCGCCCTGAAAGTCGTACGCGACTCACTAACAATACTAAGAATACACACGCTTACAATTCATACGATATAGTGGAATCCGCAGCCGATGAAGAATGGCGACGTGTGGCCGCGGAGACACAGCGACTGTTGGCGCCGGGAGGAGGCGTGGCTGGGGTGGGAAGCGTCGCCTTGCGTACTCCTGCGCCTCTGGGAGCGCCTTTGATTTTGTCTCCACGCATGTCGGGCGGGCCGACCCAAGCGGGGATCCTCAACGGTACCGGGGCGGGTGCAGCGGCCGGCCTACTGTCGCCAGGCGAGCCGGCTCATCAGCTGATCTATGCGTCGCCGTACGCTGACTATGCGAACTACGCAGCCTTGACTGCGGCCGCTAACCCGCTCCTGACAGCAGAGTACGCCGCCGCCGACCATACGGGTGGGTTGTTCGCCCGTTAATTTTTTTATCACACATTTGGTAACATCCGGATTGGAAATAACAATCACTTAAAAAAATATATTTTAGAGTTCTATTTTTAAATTTTGACAGCTATTAAACTTATTTAAAAATGAGAATCAATCCGAAATGAAAATCCACCACAGCGTTGCTATACAAACCCTTTGAATGTGGCTTTATCAAGAAGCCATGCTTAACAATTATAATTTTAAGGTAAAGACTGGAATTCTCAAATTATTGTAAATTAAATTAGTATTATCCATTTGTTATCAAATGTGAAAATTAACACTAACGCTAAATACGGTATCGGGTGCCTGAAATCGTCCAAAACACTTACTTTTAGTCATAATCATTTTAGGTAGGTCAAAACATGATAGAACAAATTTTATTTTAAAATAATTACCAATATAATTATTAAGAACATTTGAAAGTCAATTTTACGGTTATAAAGAGAGTATTTAACTGCATGAATAAGAATTAACTTTTGAATTATCAATGCCACTACCGATGTGTATCTTGTAACAAATAAAGTTGCATGTATCGTTTTTAGAGCATCTATCGGCTTAAATGATAACGTTCTGAGTATTTTACAGGCGACTGTCACTCTTGAGATAGATAGTGTAACTCACCTAGAGCTGGAAAATAAAATTAAAATAATATTTTCGGTTGTATTCTACGTGGTCCGAGGATGGATCTTTAAATACACATTGACATAATATACAAAGCAGTGATAGTCTAGTTTGAACGATGTCCCCTGCATAGTACTGCCTAAATTCGAATCGTAATCGCACAACAATTTTTTCAAAGATGAAAACCTTAGAGAAGTTTGTGGTCCATTTGTCGAAAGGGATGTTCTCCCGCGTCGACAACGGGCCACACAAGTCCCTTCAAGGGTTGGCTCCCCTTCACGCTCGACGACTTGAGGGATACCCGCTCCCGCGGGAGTTCATAGCGCCGAATTCGTCCTCCCATTAATCGGGGGGCGCATGGCAGCGACTTGGGTAGCTACAACGGATAACAATACAAGGTCCACGCTAAACAGCGGGACCTTACACCTTAAGTGTACCGTCCAGGGGGCACTTGTCTCCCCGAGTTCAAGCCCGGGTAAAAAGGATATTCTTGACGCCCGAAAAACTCTACCCGTTCCCTAAACGCAGTAGCGCGAAGGCAGATAGGATATAGATAGACCGGTTTCTTCTTTTTCAAAGTTGATTATTTAATTATTATCACAGCAGTGAAACAGTTATTGGTTGTGTCCCAACACAAAATACGCGTGAACATAACTATAGCCTGTCGTTTCATTAAAATAATACATATTAACATAAGAATATAATACATAAATATAACAGATAATATACATAATAATATGACATGAAACGTTAAATATACGTTTGTTATGTATTGGTATATTTATTGCGGACAAAATTGTTCTGCGCAGTTGCCCCTTTGATAGATGCTCTAACGACTTAATGCTCATTTGAGACTAAGCTTGTCTTGCCCTATAGCTTGCAGCACTACCCCATCGAGATCTGTTGGAGTAGGTACAAATCGGCAATAAGATAATTGCTCTTGCAAATTTCTTCCGGTAACGAATCTGACAAAACTAACTTCGGAAACCGGTTCGTGAGTAAACTAACAACTAATCTTATTGTATGGAGTCATTAAAGTGTGTGAATTAAATGTTTTAATGGGGTTGCAGCGTCGAGGTACCTACTCGCTGGCTTTTGACATTGGCCGCAATTGCAGACCTCAGTAAGATACGACAGCCTTCAAGCTTCACCGTATCGACCGACGCATCATTTTTACCGTCCCTGACTTTCTTTTACGCTTCCGGACATTTCTAAAGTCATAAAAGCCATGATCAACAATTATTAGCTTAAGTTATATGTACTCTAAGTTCGATGTAGTATAGTGACTCGATTTATGTACCTACGATGTTATTAATTTTAAACGATTCTTGTTTTCGTCTATAGCTGTTTTGTACAGTCTCATACAAAGTATATTTTGTTTTCGAACAAACAAAGAAATATTATTATTTATAGCTTATATAATAACAGAATATAATAACTATTTACACAAAGTAATATAATTTTATTTCAGATATTTATAACAAATTTTATTTTATCGTTATATCGAATGTGGCAGTTTTTATTGATTTCCTTGATGATAAAATTTTATTTTAACTTTATTGGCAGTCGTCAATTGAGATCTTGTTAGTTACCGATGTTTCATATACAAAGACATAGATTTATATTTGATATATTCATTATTATTACCTATCTATCTTTGTTTTCAATGGCGATCGCAGTACGTAGCATCCGTCATTTCATAGATCTTGTGATAACCCTTGCTTGTAACACAACTAATCTATTAACATTTTGTTAATATTAAACCACAGGTTATACAATTTTTGACTTATTTGTTATTTGTTAAATTCCTGCATGTATACATACATTACCATTTTTAGACTTCCTGAATGTGAATAACAATTAAAATTTTGTTTTTATTAACCGTAAAATCTCTGAATGTCGAAATGTATACGAACAATTCAGCGATTACAAGCAAAAGGGACCAAATACGATTTGAATTTTTACAACAACATTACACACTTAATATTTTAACAATTAACCACACTGACGATATAATCCGCTTGTCCTAAAGCCGACTAGAAAATGCGATAAATGGGAGTTTAAATAAAGAAATAAACATTTTAAACGAAACAAGAAATTTAAGTGGTTAAAATTTTACACTTAAATATTTTAATGCCGTCAACAGTGTTAGTTTAACATTATACTTTCTTATTAAATGTATCATTACAGGCATTTTACCACCAGCATAACTACAATTCAATTTATACAAATAGCTAACTTAAAAATACAATTGATTCTGTTTCCTCAATAAACATTTTTAAGGAACGGCTCATAGTATTTTTGTTTAATAGCAACTTGCACTCAATTAGAGTTTTAGGATACATAACAATTCTGGTTCGTTTATTTCTTTCCTAAAAACATAAAATCGCTGGCCGTGGAACAAGTCGGTGAACATTGCGGTGAATACACACGAACATCAGGACTGTGAAACATTCTAGGCGAAAATACACATGACGCCTCATAACAATAACTTAACATTTTACGTTAAATAACATCAAATGTTATTTTATTGTTATGTTATTATGTAACTGTCGTAATTTATTAACTTATTAGCCATATTATTATATTTATAAACATACCATAGGTTAAGTATTATTATTATCTTATAAAGATTTTTACGTAGTTTAGAAAAGAGTGAGCTTTACGAGTATACAGCCGTGTTTTGCGTAGATTGAATCTCAGTTTTTTCTATCAAGAGAGTTTACAATATGCCAGCCATTACATGTACCTTGACTACCTTGAGAGGGTCTGCTATTGCCCGATATATTAAAGTTTTTTTGTTATATTTTCCAAAGCAGTAAAATATATTATAGGTAATCGATAGGCGTAGATAAGCATAATACTTAGTAGATATTAGGGATACTGCCAAATTAAAGTTTGCTAAACAATGATATATTCGATGAGAATTTGGCAGTGAGAAATATTCGGGATGTTAGCTTTAGGTTTCTATGAGATATCCGTTGTCTTTGAAATAATGAGATTAAAATTTATTTACAGCATTTATGTTCACAACTTGGGCATTGTTTTTTGCATAGATATAATTACTTTACGATCTTCAACTATTTATTGGGAGTAAATTGTCCACAGTATGATTAAATTGCAGGATATATTTTTCTTATAACTTTTTTTTCGGTAAATACTTAAATTGAATTGTTTCGTCCACGAAATGTTAATTTGGGAAACTGTCAAAGCGTCAATCGTAATTTTAATTTAATTTATAGATTACTCCGTAAAGCTACCTTAGTTTTTAATACCCGCTGATTTATGATCTCTCGTGGACGAATCAATTGCGAGACTTTTAACTGAAAAATTGTATTTTTTTCCTGACATCTAGATGCGTGAAAAACGCGATTGTTTATGGTTGTATAATGCTCTGCTTAGACCCATATGTTAAATGTGAATATGCCGCTAGGTGTCGTGCGGAGGGCGGGTCGACTCGCGCAAGTGAGGGAGCACCCTTACCAGCGCACTGCCTTACCGGCGCCCTAATTCCCAATTCACAAGGTGAGAAAACGCGCGCATGTTTACGATGAATACGCTTGCTTAAATTGGTGTCTTTAAGACGAACACTCGACGTACGTCTTTCCAATGTCAATCAAAACGTCTTTTAAATGTCAATCAAAACGTCTTTTAAGTCAATCAAACTTTTAATGACGTTGCTTTTAATCAAATCCAAGGTTTTAATTTGTCGAGCTGCCGTATCGTAAATGTTTTATATATCGTGACTTGTACTATGATTTGAAACGCGTATTTACAAGTTTTATTTTTTAATTAAATTTCAATGATTTGACAATTAGTACGAAAACTGTTCGTCTTAAGCTTCATGTCTCACGGTTGAAGTAATGAATCACGAAGTTTGTCGTAGATATCTCTCTAGCAATCATATTCATCAGTAAGAATGCGTGGGTGCCTCTGCTTTATTGTCTCTCTGTGTCCTTTTTCAATTTATTATTATTATTATTATGTACTTATTTAGTTATCGAGTAGTTGAATAGGAATATGACGTGTTATGCCCATCACTACTTCATATCGGATCTGAAGTGAATCTGCATAATTTGAAACTGTGATTTTTATATTTTCTTTTTTTTTATATAGATTTTTTAACATGTTGTGATGTGAAGTTTGCAACAGATCGTGTAGACAGTAATTGGGCGAGTGTTGCCAGTTGTCTTGTAACATTATTCATTGCGTTGCAATAATCACAACACGACTGTGTCTCAAGTAATCAACATTATCTGATCAAACAACGTTCGGGTATTGTTTAGAAATATTGACGAGGAAAGAAGGATGTCGGATACATTTTCTGTTATTAATTTATTTGGGAGTTTATTTACTTATCTTCACAATGTTTTTGTGTTCACGTTTGCCAAATATACAGCAGGTGCTAGTTTCGGGTTGTGAAATCCTTCTTTCCCGAGTTTCGCCCAGTATTAGTCAAAGGGATGAGCATTTTCAGAATTTGTGCCATCTATCCAGTATTATATAAAATGCCCCTCCTTTGACTTGACGTTTTCTTTATCATCACAAGTTTTCTTAGTCAATATAGGATTTTTATACGAGAAAAAATTAAGCTAGTTGTTTCTATTTGCCTTAGGTATTATATTTTATCTACTTTCGTATTTGAAAGTTAATTAAGATTTGCACTTGTGTCCTTGTGGATGTGAAAAGGCATCCAAATGCCTTTTACGTATTATCACGCTTTATATAGAATGGATTATAATCGGATTGCTATCCAATATATTATTTAATAAAATAATGACGATGTCTGTGTAAACAAAATGTTATATCGATTGTTGATTGTAAATATTAAATGCATTTCAGAAGGTATACATTGCAATAAATTGTCTGAATTTTAAGCGTTTTTTCTTTTTAGCTGGTTAGGTTCGCGAGTAATTGAACTTTAAATGTAATTAATTGTATTTATGATATGAGTCGATAAAGTTGATGACGTGCAGTCATTGGTCAATTGTAGCCTCACACGACTAACATGCTACTCCACAAGGCCAAGTCCCTGTTTGTTTACATAATAATTACGAAATGCACTGTCATAACTGCTATTGTCACTTGCAGATCTATTGTAACTATGTATTTATATTATATGAGTCACTAACATGCAAATATGTAATGACATTGATATGTTATCACAAACAAATTAACAACTATGAGAATGCTATCATATACAATTTATTAAATATTGAAAGTACGCAGCGTTGTGTTAACTTACATACTTGCATCGGGTGCTATGGTTATAAATAAGTGATAAAGTTATTACCTATGCTTGTTTGTGGGCAGTACTTGAAGCATCCGTAGAGTTCAGCGCTCGATGTGTCAAGCATTGCCCGTCTGGGAACTATTGGGCATTTAATCCTATACTGTAGATCATTATCATACTAAATTATTTTAACATTTTCAACCATTAACTGCGTCAACTAATTATACGAGAGAGGACCCGTGTATATTAACTCGATCACGATTTCCGCGGCACGAATGCCTGATAGCCTCCCTTAGATTATTTTATTGAAATCTTTTTTTTTTTATTATATTTGAATTCCGTACACCGGTCTCATCAATCCGAGTTCACGATTTATCGCTTTTGTTAGCTGCATGTGCCGGTCCCGTCATGAAGTTCGATCAGTCATTCGAATTAAAATATAAAGAAAAAAAATAATTAAAATGCAACTTAACTTAATAACAGTGGAGAAGAGTCGCCCGTATAAATTAGCGAGGACTTCTTTTCTTATTCCCTCAAGAGAAAAAAAAAAAAAAAAAAAAACTATCCGCTTATCAATTAATGTTGATTAATTACATTCTTCAACAGTAGCTTATGTTACAATTTATTTAAAATGATTCAGCCGTTCTAGAGATTAGCCGAAACAAACAAACAGACAGACAAAATTTAAAAAAATGTTGCTTTGGTACATGTACCGTACATATGCATTTAGTAAAAGGCGGCTACTTAAACTTTACAAACAGACAATCCAATTTTATTTATTTGTTTAGATTCAACCTAATAATATATTACTATTTGAAATTAACTAAATTGTAGTCTCAGATGCCCCAGTTCATAGTGCTTGTATTTCGTTGAATTGTGATGTATTTCGGCGGCGAATTAATGCAGTGCGGAAATAGGCGAGGCGGAATTCAATTTCGACATTTGACACGATGTTAAGTTTAGCTGAAAATTATGACATGTACTATTAAACTACTACAGTTACTCTGATTACACTGTTTGTTACAATTTATACACGAAATAATAAAACATTGTAAAGGGTTTTCCACTCTTGTGATCTCGTAAATTTATGGAAATGTTTGTTGTGAAAACAGTTTTTAAATATTTTAATCGCCGAGAAATTCACAAAGTTCTTGCCGATTTAGTTTCAGCTGATGTTTTCATCTGGAACCAAGGTATGACTGCGTCGATATTTAATATTTTTTATACCACAGTGTGAAAAAAACCCGCATTTTACGCGCGCGACCGTGCGCGGGTTTATATCACACAGTGCTATAAAATAATATACGATACTTGTGACCTACGTGGTCTATCATT
>DWPQ01000624.1:0-15286 GCA_018251795.1 Perichares adela | reverse complement strand
ATAGCACAAGCTCCGGCTTAGTTTGGGGCTAGATGGCGTTGTGTGAATTTGTCCACACATATTTATTATTTATTGTTTAAATTACAGTTATAAGTTTTCACTTCTGTCGGCACTCCTCAAGATTGCTACCGATTTTTTTTATTTGCAGTCTCCGAGAGCCATCTGTAAGCCGATCCTCGGCTTTTTACTTAATCAACGACGAGTGTGTGATAGCATTGGTATCGCGTACGTCCACGGGTGACGGTGACCACTTACCATCCGCCTGGGCTGCCTGCTCGTTGTTCAGCTGTTGACATTAATAAGGTCACAAAACAGCAGATGTTCAATAAACGGAGTTGGTCATACCAACACTACACAGAATAGTTAGCATCGTATTTGTAATTAATACTGAAGCAGGTACGATAAGACTAAGTCAACTTCCACAGTCGACACATAAAAACACAAACCATATAACTGTCTCCCCCGTTATACTCTTTATCGAAAACGATTCATTGTTTTATTTATTATGTATTATTAACTTAGAACAAGAACAATAAAAAAAATACTAAAATAAATGTTCGTATGTTTAAAGCAAGATATTAAAATATACTGGTTTTTGCAAACGTTAAATTTAATGATTCACTGGAGGTTCTAAAATGTTTTCGTAAGTACATAATTATATAAGTTTACAACGTTGTAGGTCATTCCCTTATGTCCCGACAATAATGGTTCTGCATTAGTCATTCAACTGTGCAATAAGCACAGATTACTGATTTGCTTTTGAACATACATTATTGATTGCTTGGATTTTAATTCCGCACACACTATGTATACAAATTTTTCGTTATATCGCCATTAGAAATGAAATAGTACTTGCTGCAGCGGTGCAAGCAGCTTGCTGCTTACGATTGTCAACTTTAACCCTTTCTACATTCCGATCTGTGCCTTAAAACATGATGGGAGAGGACATAACGAAAATGAACTGATTAATTGCTTCTTGACTCCTTGGAATGGTTTGGCATTTAATATTTATGATAACAAAATCTCTGGCGTATTGGAGATAAATTTTCTTTCATAAGGTCGAACTCAACAACTCTTCAATTTATTCTGTATTGTGACGGAGCTCTTGACTGTTGAGAGTAGCTCCTACAATACTCGTTGGCTACTAAGCCGGGCTTCGCAAGGCCTTATGAAGCGTAGATAAATAGTTCAGTTCAGTAAAATGACCACCGTTCAATATGTTAAGCATTATGTTTAAATGCCTCGGGGATATACTCGTAGAATTAAGCAAATGTCTGCTCTACAAATTCTTATATGTTCTGAATATTTTTTATATGATGACTGCGATACACAGTTATTTCATTCGATATAAATAATGTCGTTGGAATAAAATTGTACATGGATCTTATATTCAATATAAGTTTCCAAGTGTAACGCGTATTTTTATACAACATAAAATGGAAGTCTAGAGCAAGTTTATTCGAGCGAGGAGAATTACGATTATAGCCATCGGTACCCGGCAACGTCTCGAAATGCGAGGTGCAATATCCCACAGGATATTGGCACTCCGTCTTAATACTGTAGCAGCGATGGATCGACTGGAGCATATACATTATATAGGTACGTTGTTTAATTACGAGTATATCGAACGACCGGAAATATTCCACGTGCTGGTTAGTTGAAGTGAGTGTGTGTCTGTCTATGCTGTTGTGTTTTATGATTCTTTTAAATTGAGTTATAAGTCATATGTTATTCGCTTCGACCCTGTAGCCTAGTTGGTAGTGACCCTGCCTGCGAAGCAAGGGGTCCCGGGTTCAATTCCCGGCCGGGGCAGATATTTATGTGACAGATAAATGTTTGTTCTCGGGTCATGGGTGTTAGTGATGTGTTATTTGTGTTGTCAATGCCACCCGCGACACAGGGAAACCGGTGCGGAGTAGTGCGGAGGTATGAATGTGTTAGCGTTTATTTTAATTTTATAATTTTTTATTTAAGACATAACATATTTTTTTTACTGAATAGTTAATCCACTTTGGCTTAGTTCTTATAAAGTAACAATTATCAAAATTATCTGCTAAAAGTTGAATTCTCCAAAACATCCAATAATTCCATAATGAACGGGCTCAGTTGTGTTCGTGGCCCACTGTGCACTGTGCACTGTGCATACGTGATACACGTGCATGACATGGACGGCGGTGACCGTCTCTTCGAACGAGTTGACGCTTCAATTTATTCACCTACAAAAATAACTGAGTGCCAGTATACGGCGGCTCTACCATAATTCCAGCGAATTGCCTCCACGTGCCACGTTCTAATATCTAGCCCGCCTCGCGGAATATACGTGTTTGTTAAGGAAGATTGAGAATTATAGTCTCCCTCCTCCCTTGTTCGAAAACGAGCGCTGGCTTAATTGAAAAGGCTTAAAGTAAATATAGCGCCAGGTTAGCGTCGTCAGCCCAGCTTCGTTTTTATTATTTACTTATTTATCCGGGGACTGACAAATGCACGATCACTTGACTCGGTGAAGGAACATAATGAAGCAACCTGCACAGTGACAGGTGAAACGTATTGCTACAAAGTTGGTCATGAAGGACGCGTTGCTGTTATTAAATGCAGGAACATTGAAATTACTTTTCATTTCATGTTACATGACATTTTAGACATTTTTCGGTTGCAGTCAAAAAGTTATAAGCGGATTGTTTTGTTTCATCTAGGCCGACAACGCGTCGGTGATGACTTTTAGGGTGTCGACCACCTACTGGTCCGGCTGGTGGTCCGACTGGTCGATCGTCTGCAATTGAAATAAAAAAGCTGTTGTTGTTTACAGGATGGGGCGAGTCGCTGCTGTCGCTGCCCAAGAGATGGCTGAGCACCCAGGTGTACGGCACCGAACACGAGGACTTCCAGGTGATTAGTTTTCCTCGACAACATTCCACATCCTCCGGTTAAAGATATTGAATAAACGATACATAAACGTAATACTATATATTTTTAACATTTTATTTTAGTTATAGGAACCGTTAAACTAAATCACACAAAGGTTTAACAGGGTGCACCAGAGAGAACTTATACTCAAAAAATATTCTTTCTGCCTTGATTGCTCAATCCGAGTTTGTAATTGGTCTTCGGGAAACTGCGTCAAACTAAAAGTATCTATTATGATCATACCTGTACGGCGGGAATTCTAATATAAAAAGTTACCTAAATCACTTCTTATTACATCAGCCTACTCCTAGCGAAAGTCACATCATCCAGCCGTTACAGAGATTAGCTGAAACAAACATACATACAGACAAAAATGAAAAAAAATATAATTTTGGTTTATGTACCTACAATATACATAAATTGTTATTTTGTACACGGTACAACATAAATCAACAAGCGGACGAAAATAGGTACATGCATTTAGTGAAAAGCGGTTATTTTAATATTACAGACTCTTTTTTTTAGTTGTATAGATGATGATCCTTTTACAGGATGTACAACTACCGAAGCTGCCGGTACCGGACCTCCAGGCCACCTTGGACTCGTATCTAGACTTCGCTTCGGTGATTGTAACCCAAAGACAGCTGGAGGACACACAAGCGCTTGCGAAGAATTTTATGGAAGACCTGGGACCGAAGCTGCAGAACATGCTTGGCGATAGACAGAAGGAGATGAACAACTGGGTGAGGCCACTTCTACAATCTGTAGTGCTTTATCTCTGTTTTAGTTAAATTTTGAAGTTCATTAAAATAAATGTAAAATATAGATTAATTTTCCTGTAGGATTTTATATACTAACCCCTAAAAAATTACCTGAATTACCCGTCAAAGATAAGCTACCTACAGTTATTAAATGATAAGGGTATCTAATATATAGGTATAATGTGAAGGGTATCTAGTAGTAATTTAATTTCAGTATGTAAGATGTATCGCTATCGTACTAAGATGATACCTATAATTTTAAAGGTGATTAAATGTGTATTTTTGTGAAGATATTCTGTTTCAATAATATTTTCAGTTTAAATTGCCATCTTTACTGTACATATGCGAAAAACAATGAAATGGTAATTGTTGCTGTAATGCAGATAACATGTTCGGAGGGGTTCTGGGTATATTGTTACTGAGATGTAAAGTGTCGTTGGTGTAAAATTTAAATGCAAAACAGTAGTCTCTCCGTTATCGGTCGGTGCTGTAACGTTTCCCCTCAAGAGTTAATAATTCTAAACAATAGCATTACGTGAGTTGCATTGTTCCCGCCATTCAGTCTAGCTTTACGGCACCAAAACAGTCAACATGCGGACGAAAAATAAAACTCAAACAAAATGAAAAGGGAGTCAAAGTTTTTCGCTTTCTTAATTCTCCATCTCATATATTTTGTTAACCAAAACCAAGCACTACTGGAAGCACCTGGACCTAATTTTAACGAGAGTGAAGTGTTAGTCAAAATATTGCAACTATTTAACGAGGCCAATAGTGATGAACGATTTTTTGATATAACCGTTAAATTATTAAAAAGTCTGTGCGCGTGTATGAGGAAAACGCTAAATTCAAGGGAGAGAAGTTTAAATAGCGGTAATCATCTGTTAAAAGTAAATTATTACCACGACGCAGACATTTATGCTAAAATCTATAACAGGACTTGTTTAGGTTTGAGGACAAAAATACGTAATAAACTATTTAACTTACATGACATTGTCGATGGAAGTAACAAATCTGATAATGAGAAGAGTTCATATAAAGATATACAAAATATATCAGATAATATTAAAGCAAAACAGAATATTAATAACATCGATATTTTGTATAAAATTTTCGTGGAAAGTAGAAACCATCATAAATACTACATCCGCAAATACAGTGCATTAAAGAAATCATTATTAACCAATAATGTTTTACAAGATTCCATAATCATTATTACATTATATCCGGAAAGAAATAAAAGCTTTGGTCGACCCAATGAGACTACGACAGTAAGTGATTTTGAAATAAACAAAGCGCTAATTACAAACTCTCCAGTGGATATAGATGTGATAGACTTGAATTTTGAAAGGCTTTCTAATACATTAACTAAAACACAACTTGCGCCCCATTGTATTTTACAGTCCATATACGTAGCCTTGTTGGAGAAATGGAACCACAATGATATAAGAGTGTTCAAGCGCCTACGTATAAATAATACAATTAAGATATATATACATTTTTTTTTTCAAAATTATCATGACGATTACACAGTTATGTGCTGTGTTAACTCTGTTCTTAATGTTTGTAAAACAGAACATTTAGAGAAGATACATATAAATAATATAAAAAACAATAGCTATAATATTAGCGATCACTTCAAGGAGGATCCAAAGTTTAGTTACAAGGAGACGATTCTTAAAATAAAAAACTTATTTCATTTAAACAATAATGAAATAAAAGATGATAGTAAATCAAGTATTGACGATAAAACACTGAATAACTATAACATGGATATTGGTTGTTCTCCTAATTTAAAGATATGTGTTGAAACTGTTATTCAAGATAATAGGTTTTATGCTAAAAATGAATCTGTTTCTAAAGATAATGTCAATAAGTTACAGGCACAAGATAAACGATATTACAAATTTAGTATAGAACCTAAAAACGAACACAATATTACAAAAACATCAATAAAAGAGAAACTATCGTTCAATATGTTTAGTAATTCAATATTATCAAATACAATTTTACCTCAAACTGAAAGCCAAAATGAAGTTTACCAACAAGAAACAAGAGAAAATAATAAATATAATGCAAAAACCGCTGTTGAAAATATTGATATGTATGGTGCTATGAAATCATTTACTCAAACGCCAAAATATCAAACAGATTTTAATAGCTTACTAACTAAACAAAACCGTTATCAAAAAAATATTACATATAGTAATTACGACACTAAGATACCATATATTACTAACACTTTTGCACTAAGCTCAAATTCTAAACAAGAAAAACTTAAATTTACCAACTATACAATCCCTACAGTACAAATGAATAGGGTGACAGAAAGAATAAAATATAATCACAGCAAAAAAGCTAAGGAAAATGAAACAATATTAAATGAACGCATTTCTGACCGTTCAGATAGCGAAAAAAATAATAATTTACATATACCCGTTAAGTTCCATAATATCTTTCGTAAAAATAATACAGCTGATCCAAATATTATAAACAAAAATAACAATATCGCAAAGGAAGGTGGATCTACATTTCACAATCCTAATATTTTTTTTTATAAAAAATCCAGAGTGTATAAGAAGAATACACTAGAACAAATGAATTCGGATGTTAATTATTCCACAATGAATGCTACGGAAATTACTTCCAGTGATATGTATAATTACGAAGTTGCAAAATGTTCAACAATAGCCGAAGCTGAAAGTAAACCTACCAGTAAAATTAATCCTAGGAACATTATTGATAATATTGCATATACAAGACAAGAAAAATCACTAACAACTGCAACAATCACAACTATGATAAGTACAGATACAGAACGTTCTAAAGTATTGAAAACTGAACACAATAACATTTGGCAAAGCAACAAGCCTATACATAACAAATTATCTTTTGCTGGTGAACTAATAAAGGAAAAATATGTTTTTAATGAAGAAAATTCAGCTAGCACTGCTCAAGAATCATTTGATGTCAGTTTTAAAGATTTCAGTACGAACAAGCTGAAAAAAACAGCTATCAAAATGTATGAAGTTGACGGTGCTCATCGCCACTTATCTGGTAATTCAATACACAGCAATAACGTTTTCGATTATTTAAACGATGAAGATGTAATTAGAATTCAAAATCAAGATAAATTTAACTCTAAATTTAATAATAGAAATTTAATGACACATAAAGTCACAGATTACGCCTCAGATGTAGTAATTGACTACAGTTCTATAACTAATACAGATACTCCAAGATTTAATACAACAAGAAGGAATCTTGTTACTCCTCACATTAAAACATTGTTACCATTACCAATCAATAAAATACTAACAAATAGTACGAATACTACATTCACAAAGTTTAATGAAATGTTGAATAATTTCAAGGGAAATGATGTTTCAACCAGTTACCCACGGATTTCATATACTATTCCATTAACAAATTTATCTATTCAACAAAAAATAAATTTTGGTATTCATATAATAAAGAATATAACCGAGAATATCGATATGAGTTTACAAGACTTAAATAAAATAAAAACTACGAAATTAAATCGATCGAAATGTTTAAAATCAATAGCAGATAATTGTGTTTTACTTTCTTATTTACCAGCAAAGAAAGCAAAACAGTTAGATCAAGCAACTCTATTAGGTAATAAATATTTAGCATCATATAAAATTGGTACTGAAATTACTGCAGATAATATTACACGTACAAATGATTTAGGTTCTTTTCAAAAAGAAGACGTAACAGGTCCTACATTTTATTTAATAAACATAACTCCGAGAATATTTACTACCATACGAAATGCATCAAATGCAGACGTTAATATTTCAAAAACACTAAAAAATAATAAAGAATATCAAGTAACAGCGGATGGTCTACAACCCATAACTCTCAGTGCAACGACGACATATAATGTATCCAAAAATACTCCTACTACCCAACAAAGTAATGTATCATTTTCATTACTATCAGACATAAATATTGGATATACAATAATTAACAACAAATCTTTAGAATTTAAAGATTATGACTCTAAATTGCACAAGAATGATGTTACGATTAGGACAACTACTCTAATAGATACCAAAGTCAAGAATGTGCAAAACAAGTTAGATAGTAATAAAACTGATACCAGATTTTCAATTTCTTTGTTAAATGGGGCACTTTCAAGGTTTAGAGAAGTAAAAGAAATCACGACAAAATCATTGCTAATAAATAATATTGACAATAAAACTATTTTTACCATTAGGACAACTCCTTATGTTCCCAAACAAAGCAAAGAAACAACTAAACACAAAGTTCCAAACATAATAGAAGAAAGTAACGATACTAACTACATAAACGAGGAGATTTTTAGTGCCAACCAAAATTTTAATTACATTGGATCAAAATACCATCACTCGTCAAATCACTTACAAAAAAACTTTGATTCAACGAAGTCGATGGATAGGTTAAGAACAGAGAAATCTACACAATACAATGGAACAGTCGAAGTTTTAACTTTGCCGATATCAGTAAGTACGCAGTCATTGAAATCTCTACGGGATTTAGATTCTGTTGCAAAATCACTACCTCCATATACCGATTTTATTGTCAACCCAAGTGATCATCGAAAGAAAAGCAATGAATCCAACTTGGATATTACCACAAATTCTCCTATTACATTATTCACGTTAAAAAAAGACTTAAGGCAAGACACGACAGTGACTAAAGCGACAGAGTTTACAAATACGGAGACTACAAGGAATGGAATTTCGTTTGCCAACATTGATAGATTTGGGGCCCATCATACATTTTCTTCAATTACAGCCCAAAATAAACATTCCATCAATAATTACCCACTAAAAGTCTTCGGTGCCACGAAGTCGTTGAGCATGTTCACAACAGAGAAATCTACAATATTCAATGTACTATTGAGTCCGACTAAAGCGTTATCTTTAACGAGAGCCACTACGCAATCCTTGAAAACCTCTCGAGATTTAGGCGTCGTTACAAAATCAGTTCCTCCATATACAAATTTAATTAAAATCCCAACTGTAAATCGAAAGAAAAGCAATGAATCCAGCTTGGATATACTCACAAATCCTTTTCATACAATCTCTATTATTAAAAAATACTTCAAGCAACACCCAACAATGACTACAGCGACAGTGATCACAGATACGGAAAAAATAAGGAATGGAACAACTTATACTAAAGTTGAAAGCGTTGGGGCTCACCGAAAATTTTCTTCGATCACACATAAAAACGTTCCTTCGTGCACTCATTACCCGCCACAAAAAGTTGATTTACGAAAGTCTTTGAGCAAATTAACAACACAGCAATCAACAAAATTTAACGGAACAGTCAGACCTGTCAAAGCATTACCTTTGGCGACATCAGCAACTACGCAATCATTGAAATCTTCACGGGATTTAGACTTTGTTGCAAAATCACTTCCATATACAGATTTAATTAACAATCCAACTGAACATCGAAAGAAGATTATTGAATCTTACTTGGATATTCCCACAAAAGCGCCTCATGCATTTTCCACGATCAAAATAAATTTTAAACAAGACTCATCAGTGATTAAAGCGTCAGCTAATATAGATGCGGAAACTATAAGGAATGCTGTTACATATACCAATGTTAGCTTTGAGGCTAATCATAAATTTTCTTCAGTTACACCGCATAATAAATCAATCAATTATAACCCACTACACAATGTTGGCTTAACGAAGTCGATGAATATATTAACAACACAAACAACAACAAAATTGAATAGAACAGAGAGACCTGTCAAAGCATTATCGTTGGCAATAGCAACTACACAAACATTGAAATCTTTACGCGATTTAGGTATTGTTGAAAACACACTTCCACAATATACAGATTTTACAGTAAATCCAACCGCCAAGAGAAAGAAAAGCATTGAATCTAACTTGGTTATTACCACAAACCTTTCGTATACATTCCCCATTATCACAAAAGACTTCAAGCAAGACACAGCAATGAATAAACGGACAGTGATCACAAATACGGAATCATTACGGAATGAAACTACTTATACTAAAGTTGGAAGCTTTCAGACTCATCGTGAAGTTTCTTCAACCATACATAAAAATGTACATTCAACCCCTCATTACCCGCCACAAAACGTTGGTTTAACGAAGTCGTTGAGCACATTAACAAAGGAGAAATTAATAAAATTCGGTGGAATAGAGATACCTGTCAAAGCATTACCTTTGGCGATACCAGCAACTTCGCAATCATTGAAATTTTCACGAGATTTTGTTGCGAAATCACTTCCTTCATATACAGATTTAATTAAGAATCCAACTGAACATCAAAAGAAAAGCATTGAATCTTACTTGGATATTCCCACAAAACCCCCTCATGCTTTTTCGACCATGAAAAGAGATTTGAAGCAAGACACAGTAGTGACTAAATCGACAGTGATTACAAATGCGAGAGCAAATCGGAATGAAACTACTTATAGTCTTGTTGACAGTTTTGGGGTTCATCATAAGTTTTCTTCAATCAAATCTAAAAATCTTCATTCATCCACTCAAAATCCTCTAAATAACGTTGGTTTAACGAAGTCAATGAGCATGTTTACAAAGAAATCTATAAAATTCCATGAAACAGGGGAAGCTTTATCTTGGTTGAAATCTGCAACTACGCAATCATTGAAATCTTCACAAGATTTAGATATTGTTGGAAAATCACAACCTCAATATTTTATTAACAACCCAAATGTAGACCGAAAGAAAATCAATGCATCCAATTTTTATATTACCACGAATTCTCCTCATGCATTATTCACGTTAAAAAAAGACATAAGGCGAGACATAACAGTGACTAAAGCGACATTGTTTACAAATACGGAGTCTACAAAGAATGGAACTACGTTTGCCAATGTTGATAGCTTTGGGATCCATCATACATTTTCTTCAATTATAGCCCAAAATAAACATTCAATTCATAATTACCCACTAAAAGTCTTCGATGCATCGAAGTCGATGAGCATGTCGACAACAGAGAAATCTACAATATTCAATGTAACAAAGAGACCTGTCAAAGCATTATCTTTGACCATAGCAAATACGCAATCATTGAAATCTTCTCGGAATTTAGTTGCAAAATCACTTCCTCCATATAGAGATTTAATTAACAAGCCAACTGAATATCGAAAGAAAAGCATTAAATCCGACTTGGTTATTACCACAAACCATCCTTATGTATTTTACATTATCAAAACAGATTTCAAGCAAGATACGGCAATGACTAAAGCAACAGTGATCATAACTACTGAAACAATACGGAACGGGACTACTTATAGTAATGTTGATAGTACAGGGGCACACCATAAATTTTCTTCAATCATACCTAAAATCGTATATTCATCCACTCATTACCCACCACAAAAAGTTGGCTTAACGAAGCCGATGAGCATATTAACAACAGAAAAATCAACAAGATTCAATTTAACAGAGAGGCCCGTCAAAGTATCACCTTTGAAGAAATTAGCAGCAACGCAATCATTGAATTCTTCACGAAATATTATTACAAAATTCTATCCCCTATATACAGATTTAATTAACAATTCTTCTGAACATCGAAAGAAAAGCAATAAATCCGACTTGGATATACCGACAAATTCTTCTTATAAATTTTCCATTATCAAAAATGGCTTCAAACAAGACACAGAAACGACTAAAGCGACAGTGTTTACAAATACGGAAGCAATACGGAATGGAACGGCTTATACCAATGTTGTCAGCTTTGAGATCAATCATAAATTGTCTTCAGTTACACCCCATACATCACTCAGTCATAAACCACTACAAAACGTTGGCATATTGAAGCCGATGAGCATATTAACAACGGAGAAATCAACAAAATTGAATGGAACAATCGAAGCTTTATTTTGGTTGATATCTGCAACTACGCAATCATTGAAATCTTTACAAGATTTAGATATTGTTGCAAAGTCGCAACCTCAATATATAGATTTTATTAACAACCCAACTGAAAATCCAAAGAAAAGCAATGAATTCGACTTGGATATACTCACCAGTTCTTATGCATTTTCCGTTATTAAAAATGCCTTCAAGCAAGACACAGCAATGACTAAAGTGATTGCAAATAGGAAAGAAATACGAAATGCAACTTCTAACACTAAAGTTGAAAGGAATGCGACTCACCGTGAATTTTCTTCAATCATACCTAAAAATATACATTCATCCACACATTACCCATTAAAAAACGTTAGTTCAACGAAGTCGATGTATATGGTCACAACAAAGAAATTTTCGAAGTTCAATGGAACAGAGGGACCTGTCAAACCATTATCTTTGTCGATATCAGCAACTACGCAATCATTGAAATCTTCACAGGATTTAGATTTTGTTGCAAAATCATTACCTCAACATACAGTTTTTTTTAATAATCAAACGGACCATCTGAAGAAAACCAATGAAGTTAATTTGTTTTATATTGACAGTTTCAACACCAACCATAATTTTAATCCCATCACTCTGCAAAATGTATCATTACAAAATCTCTACCCACAAAAAATCATAACTTCTACGAATTCTCTCAGCAAGAAGAAATCTTTACTTATCAGAGCAAGAAATAACACAGCTACGGTCGCATCATTAATTACTTTTCATCTTTCAAACTCGGTTCCAAAACCAGTACTCGAGTTTACAGATTTGTTTAAAAATAGAACCGATGATCAGAAAGGAGTTAATAAACCTGCATTTACTGCGATTCCTTTTTATACATTTTTCACAAAAAGCAGAGGTTCTGATATACGCGAGAAAAACTCCCTAGCAATAAATGATAGATCTAACAATTCTGACATTGCGAATGATGGTACTACATTAGAGACTCAACGTTCTAACAAGATGAGTCTTACAAAATCAATAGCAAGGAATCAATCGGAAGAACATGAACATATATCGACAAAAAAATATATGTCTGGCAATACATTTCATGATACGCTACATATTAACTCAAATAATGTCAGCAGTACATCAAGTAGAAGCCTTATTTATATAAATAAAGGTTTACGTCATGAAGTGAACTTTAATATTACATTTCCTGGAGTAACTGTAATTAACTTTAATGATACGAGAGGAAATAATAATATAATAAACAATAATATTAAAACAATTAACGAACTACATCCAACATTTGCTTTTAAAATGTTAAAAGACTTACAAGTCAAAACAAAGTATATAAATAAAACAAACATACATATCAACAGTGAATTGAATGTCCATTCTAAATATTCATATGTTGCGTCAACTCCAACCTTTAAAAGCTATGAAGAGATAAGTACACGAAACGTTTCTCTGAAGAATAAACCAAACACACAAATGCAATTTCTTACTTCTCAGTTTGACAGACCATATTCGCAAATAAATCTGAACAATCGAGATATAATAACAATAAATAAAACACTAAATTCAAGTTCTGTAAACGGCACACCGATTTCTACATTATTTGGTTTTGGCTTTCCAATCGAAAAAATAACAGAAAGCAACACTCAAATGGGAAATATTAAATTTGACAAAAAGCTCACGCAAACAGTTAATTTGAATAGAATCTCAATTAATCTCCCAATGAAGTCGATTAATATACTAGCGTTAAAATATAACAAAAGCAAAGAGGCGGAGAAGAAGATTAAATTTAATAGATATAACGGTACAGATCAAATAGCATTGCAATCACAAAAAAAGCTGTTAAACAATTGTAATAGTTTTCTTTTATATATGAAAGACAAAACCTGTGAAGATTATTCGTATGCACGAGAATATACTTTAAATGTGAACCATTTTAATAAATCTAAAATAACTGCATCTCCTAGTAGTAATATAACAATAAATGGTTTAAAGTCAAATAAAAGAAGTAAGCCGCCGAAAAAAAGTGATATAGTTAGTAAAATAAACATTAATATGTATCCGCTAACGTATGCCTATTTTAAAAATGCTGAAGTAATCCAAGATAAAGAAATCTTTGAAAATCCAACCATTGCATATCATTTTATAACACACAGTCTTATGTCTTTAGAAAAGCCACATCTGTCTACAATATTACCTTTATTGAAATCTGAATTGATTGACAACCAAATAGAAACGACTGATACCAATGAATCTTTACCTGAAACCACAGAAAAACTTAAAAAATATAGATATATTGATAACAGTACTAAATATTTGATTATGGAAAAAGTGGCAAAAAATCTGCTGCCTAGAGAAGTTCATGGGGTAAAACAACTGGAAAAGATAAATGAGTTAGCGAAAATCCACGATGTAACATCAAGTTATATTACGGGTATTACGGAGAAATCATATTACCAGTTGCAAACGGTCGATTTACTAGTTCACCAAAAGAAAAATCATTTGAGTGAAATAATAAACATTGAACAGAAACCATTTAATACGGTTTCATTTAACAATAGTTTTACATACGGCATAATAGAGGCCACATCTGAAAACAATGAAATACTAAATACTACCCCTATTAAGATAAATTTACAAAGGAAGATTGAAAGCATATATAATCATTCACATGATACTTATAATCAAACTAAAGTAGCCCGTATGTTTTTGAAAAACAATATATTGAGATATACTCTTTTAATAGACCAAAGAAAAAATAAATCTAAGATTATTAATAATGGAAAAGGAGATGCAGCCAGCATTTCAGAGCAATATTTAATTACTCAACTCACTTCCGCTAGACCCAAATCGACAGTGATGAAAAAAGGTAGAGTTATAAAATATAACACATATGCGCCAACTGAAACTGATCTGGTTCTACCAATTAACCGATTTTTTTATACAAAAAAGGCTTCAGTAATTAAAAAAACTAACGTGAACAGACATCTACATGAATATAAATACATTAACTACCATCATACACCGATACATATGATTGACAAAACAACAAGTAGAACCCGACAATTTTTAACTAGGAAAACAAACAATCTTAGTTACATACAAACAAATGCGCATCTACCCAAAAATGTTAATAATGACTTCAAGAACATAGGCACCAAGCTAAAACCTCCATTGAACCCATTTGAAAAAACATATCTATATCCTATCAAGATGATACCATTACACACACAAAGGAAAACTATGAAAAGAATAAGAGTAGGTGATAAAAATAGGGAAGTAATAGCCATGAATACACATGATTTCTTTTCACAGAAGCGCTTTGCAACCCGAAGAAAGGAGAACAAGAACATCGACATACTTCACCGACAACCTTTGCATAAAAATATTTACATACAACCAGAACGAAGGCAACACTACCTTCCTAAATTTGAAGAAAATTACGAGGAAGAGCTCTCTATGAAACATTTCAGACCAAAACCATTATTTATTAATAACGAAGATTTTTACCAAGGAGCATTTGAAGGACATCATAGGAGTGGATTTTATTCACGGGACAAAGTCGACTACGTGAGAGAGAATATAATACCACCTGCAACAGAAGTATCAGTGTTAAGTAACACTGTAGAGCGACCGGACTACCAACAACCGATACCCAATTTAAACAAACCTAAATTTCTGCGAGATAGAATTGATTCAATTAGAAACTATATAAACATGGTGGATGTTATAAAACCT
>DWPQ01000623.1:0-15289 GCA_018251795.1 Perichares adela | reverse complement strand
TATACTTGTTATTTTTTACACAGTCAATTATGTGTTGTACTTTGTTGTAAATAAACGGTCCTAAATAAGAGAAAGTCCTTTTAAAAAATTCAGTGTTGGATTTCGGTATACACCATTTAAGCCTCCTTTTTGATTTGTTAGTGTTAACAGAAGACGATAGAGAATGTTTATGGTATCTTATTATTACGGCCAAAATATATAACTGACGTACTCTTAATATATTACTTTCAGAGTGTATCATGTCTGTTGGATACCTGCGCGGTTTGTTTAAAGCTACCTTTAAAATCGCTCGCTGAGCCCTTTCAAGCTTTAAAAATTGAGTCCTATATGCTGCTCCCCAGGATACAATGCAATAACCTAAGATGCTCTGAACTAGAGCTGTGTATACTAATTTTATTAAATTCACATCAGCTATAGAACGAAGTTTTTTAAAAATATAGATTAATTTTCGTAACCGAGCAATAAGTGAGTCAATATGTTTTTTCCAGTTTAAATTTTCATCAATTATGACACCTAGATATTTAATAATATTGGTTCGTTCTAATGCTGGACAACTGCAAGAGTTATCATAAGATTTTTTACATTCATGAATCTTTACAACTAGATTTTTGGGAGCTTGAGAAACTTTTGTTATACTGAAGCAGATAAATTTAGATTTTTTCACATTTAGTGTTAGTAAATTAAGTTGTAGCCATGCTGAAATCCTGGATAAGGCTTCCTGTGTTGCTATAGTAACGTTTTCCCATGTATCTCCATTTACAATAATAGCTGTATCATCAGCATATGCCACAATTTCTGACTGCGGAAGTACTAATTGGCATAAATCGTTTATATATGTTAGGAAGAGCGTGGGACCTAAGACACTTCCCTGCGGGACTCCGCAATGGATTGTATCAAGATCACTTTCGTAAGAAGAGATGCAGACTTTTTGTTTTCTATCTGTTAGATAAGAAGTAAACCATTCCAATGCAATACCCCGAATACCCATTTGTTCCAGTTTCCTTAGCAACATTATGTGTGATACCGTATCAAATGCTTTTGCCAAATCCAAAAAGATTCCAATGCATTTTTTTCCTTTATCTAGTAAAGTAGCAACAGAGTCAGATATATATGATACCGCATCCTCCGTAGATATGTTCTTCCTAAATCCAAACTGATTTCCCGCTAGAATATTTTCTTGTTTGAGATACCCAAGCAGTCTCTTGTTTACAACTTTTTCTAATATCTTGGAGAGAGTAGTCAATAGAGAGACGGGCCTGTAGTTAGCAGGTACTTTAGGATCACCATCTTTATATATAGGATGGATGCAGGCTATTTTTAGTGAAATCGGCACCTCCCCAGTTATCATGCTGAGATTACAGAGATGGCTTATGGGATCTGCTAAGGTCTTCACTGAGTTTTTTATAATTGTATTGCTGATATTGTCCCATCCAGTAGCAGAACTAACTTTCAAGCTGTTTATTATGCCAGTGATTTCAAAGCTATCAGTAGGACTAAGGTAAAATGATTTTACTGGTGAGTAGCGTAATTGGATTATTCGGGCAAGCTCAGTCTCTGATTTATTTATTTTCAAGAGAGTGGATTTGGCAAGATTAGGTCCCAAATTTAAGAGATGTTGATTAGCCATATTTAAGGAAGATACTGGATCAGATTTAGCTTTCAATAAATCCAGATTACCGCACTTAGAATCATTTATATTGCACACTTTTTTAACATTTTTCCATAACAGTTTACTATTCCCATTACTATCCCTCAATAGTTTACGTTCATGTGCATCCTTAAGAGCTTGTAAAATATTATTGCATATATTGCGATACTTTTTATATTGTATTTGGAGTTCCTCGTCCCTTTTATGTTTGTTAGATAAGTAGTGTAGTGCATCTCGCTTACGAATACATTTAATAAGGCCCGGTGAGATCCAATCTTTTCGAATTGCCTTTGAGTTTTTTACTATATGTGTTGTAGTGTGTTTTGTGGTAAGCTTGTTAATGGTGTCAGTAAAATTTTCAAAAGCTGAAGTAGCATTGGTGCTATGTTGAACAAATGCCCAGTCATAGTTTTCAATGTCTTTTACTAGATTATGGATGTCAACTTTCTTTACTGTTTTGAGAATCTCATTTTTATCTATACCGTAGTTGGTTTCTTTTAGAGTATTATTAATTGCAATTATTACTGTGGCATGATCAGTAATATCCGAGTCACAAACTATCACTCTAGTAGAGACATTGGATTTTATTAAGGCGTGATCCAGACAAGCATGAAGGCGCGTTCCAAATAGATGACCAGCTGTAAATCCGTAATGAGTAAATAAGTCAATATATTTTTCTGCTTTCGGGTCAACTGTTTCAGGTTGTATATCTATGTTCATGTCACCCGTAATTATTGTAGTTTTACTGGATTGATGCTGTAGAAGTTCTTCAAGAGACGACAAAAAATTGTCTGGATTACGATGTGAGGGGGATCTGTAAATAGCAATGACCGATAGTTCTTCACCAATGGTTATCACTAGACAATTCGATTCCTTAAACAACGGTTCATGAATCCCAATGTCAAGATTCTTTTTACTGAAAATAGCAATTCCGTCATTTTGATTAATGTAGTTTAACGAGTAGTGCACTTTATAGTCCTCCAGAAACATGGGGGTAGAATTATTGTTGAGCCAACACTCTGTCAAAATCAACAGGTCTGGAATAAAGCCTAATCTGTTCAAAAATACAGTAAAGTTATCAAAATTTTTGTTAATACTCCTGATATTTTGTGAGATAATCGTTATTTGATTTGATACATCACCTAGTTTAATTTTGATAGATTCCGGTATATATACATAGTCATTCCATATTAATTTGGTATTATCTATTTCATTTAAAAGTATATGTGTATCGAATTTCAAAAATTGGGGTCTATATGGACATATCTATTGCAAATAATTGCAAATTACTAATGTTAGTGGAAATGCAATCCCGTCTTGTTAATTTGGTAGTGTTTTAAGTTGCACTATGAATATGGAGAAATATAAGTACCTATTAATATGGATTTCATGCATCGGTATGTGTGATATTGTAATATGTAAATTGTAAGGTATATGTTTAATATACACATGTACTAGTGTTACACATATATCAGTAATGGGACAGTAAATGAGGCTCTTATTCCAATAGTATAAACTTAAACTATACCATTTCAATATAATAGTTGAATAAGATGCTAATATTATTCCATGTAAGTAAATAGACACATCACACTGTAGGTTAATACTAGTAATAAGACATAAAAAGAAATTAATCATTACATATACTTGGCATACACCCATCATTAACTGAGATTTAAGAGTCTCATTATAATAATTAAATTTTAAACAAAAACAGTAACTTATTTTAGTAGACTTTGGTACAACTCTTAGCTTAATGAAGTATATAGCATAACATAAAGTTGGCTTGTACCAGCAGTAAGACATGTAAACAGCATTCCTATTGTAAAGATGGCCTATACCAGTAGTATGACAGTAAGTGAGGGTCATATTCCAATAGAATAATCTTAAACTATACCTTTTTAATATTTTAGTAAAGTTAGATACTAAAATTATATTATGTAAGAAAAATAGACACATCACACTGTTTGTTTATACCAGTAATATAAGATACAGAAGCAATTAATCATTACATAAACATGGCATCTATCTGTCATTGGCTGAGTATTAAGAATTCCCTTACAATATTTTAATTTTAAACAAAAACAGTAACAAATTTTAGTGGAATTAGATACCAATATTACCATAATGAAGTATAGATCTAACATAAAATTGACTTGTACCAGTAGTAAGATATATAAACACCATTCATAACATAACACTGGCATCTATCTGTAATGAAATAGTAAACAAGCTTCCTAGTATAATAGTAAAATTTTAAACAGAGACAGTAGCTTAATTTAGTGAGGAAAAGTATAATTAGTAGCTTAGAGACATAAAAACCATAACACAATGTTGACAACCCCCAGTAGTAGGAGGATATATATGTATAAATCCTAACACATAGTTGACAAATATCCCTGATGGGATGGTTATTAATGCAATTTCTATTACAATTATGAGTTGTTACAGCAGATGTAAATATAGTATAAGGAGAAAATAATAGTTTTAATTTAAATGAGGAGATATAACATACTAAAATATATTTTTTCTTTTTTTTTATATAATGGTACTGAACAAACACCAGGTCAAATATCAGTAGTAAGTAAAGGTACAGCCTTGACAGCAATGCATTATATGGACCGGAAAAAGATATATGAGTTTTACATAGGTAATTTGTTTTATATGAAGTAGGTGCTAGGTTATAGGAAAACTTATAAGAAAAAATATTAATATAAAGCTTGAACACACATCTCTTATATGACAGGAGATAAATAGAGAGGAAATAAAACAAATTAAGCTCTGAATACATTGATATCACAAGCCTATTTCCAATTACTAACAAAATAACAAATGATATCAGTCACCCCACTGCGGTGAGTTTAGCTAAGATGTCCTCTGAATTTATGTAAATCCGCGCTGACTTGTCCATTTTTCTGAGATAAATTTTACCATGAGCGATCCAGCAGTATTTGTAATTATTTGTACTTGCAAAATCACGAGCCAAGAAAAATAGTCTTTTACCTTTCGGTGTTAGATTCTCAGAAACAAATATGGGGGTCTTGGGTCCATCAAAACCAAGGTGACCAGCATGAAGTTTGTTATCATTGCGCTGTTTATTAAACTCCCTCATGTGTTTGATAATTCTATCTCTTGTGATAACAGATTTAAATTCCACCATAATTGTGTTGTTGTTTTTAGATTTAGAGTTGATTCGGAAGGTGTCCCGTATATCTATATTAGAGATCGGTTCCTTTATAATATTTCCAATTTTTTCAAGAATATTGATTATGTCTTCTCTTGTTTCATTTTCCATTCTAGGGACATTCCTTATCTCCAATGTAGCAGAACGATTTTGGCGTTCAAGGTTGTCAATTTTCTCTTCGAGTGTATGTATGTGTTTTAGGTTATCACGTTTATCACTTTCCAATTGATTTATTTTTTGATGTAGTTCCTCGAACTTGGCACCAGTAAACTCAATTGACGATTTAATCTCTTCTACAACAAGTCTTAGCGACTCGTAGCTTTGCTTTTGTTCTGTTTTTAAGTCTTTGAATAGTGAGCACAACTCATCTTTGAGAGCCTTACATACTTCTTCACAAGAACATTCCTGTCGTTTTCGTTTTTGACGTACAGAAATACTTGTTGATGTAGATCCACCATCACTCTCAGCAGATAAACAATTGCGAATATCTGTCTCCAGGAGACCGGGCGAGTCGTTACGAGTAACTGTTGGCGGAGTGCGTTTAATTTTTGGCATCCTTGTAGGTAACGTTATAATAATTTAGGTAATGACGTAGCAAAATCACTGTTACTTAACGGGAGGTCAAGTGATTATGGTTTACCCTATAGTGGGTTCGAGTAACCAGTTTGACCAGAACTTTCGGCGAGGGGTCAAGAAAACTGGTCGTACATCGACACTTTCATACTAATATGCTTTCCGTCCACTTTACACAGACACTTAAAGTTTTGATATAGAACACTCGCAACTTTTCTTAAATTTTGGTGTAATTTACACTATATTGATATACTTTAAAGATAAATTAGCACTATTATATAAATTTGAGGCAATATAATAACTTTTTATGCGTTTGACTTCGAAATGCACACCGTTTTTTACTAGGTATAACAATTTACGAGTCAGAGCGCGTGATGACGTTACGAACAGAAGGATTCGAATGAATTATTTATTATATTAACAATTATTGATCTATAATAGAAATGTAACGTTGAAGAAGATATCTTCAATGTATAGACAGCGATCCGTCCGAGCAAAAAAAATTACGACCTTTATCAACGCAACAGAACCCAAAACAATGTTTTTTTTAATTTTATCTGTTTGTGTGTCTGTTTGTTTGTGCACACTAATCTCAGAAACGGCTTATACGATTTAGACACGATTTTCACTTATATATTTTGGTACGCTTCACTTAACATTTAGTGTTTGTTTCATGTAAATCTGTACATAAATAAAAAAGTTCTGCTAATTTAAAGAATCACGTGCCTGGATGTTTGTAGGTTGTTCACGCCTGCGCGGGTATATAACAATACGTCGTAATATAAACTTTAAAGACTGATTAATCAACGCGAAAACTTTGGTACCGTCCCATGCTTTGCACGCGTTGCTACTGCTTCCTCGTTTTCATGAATTACATTAACATGTCACCTCTTTTTGCTAGACCACAATATTCATTTTTTTCTCCCTCAATTAACCATCCGTCACAACTAAGTCGATAAAAACATAACCTTGTTAGTTATGTGAGAACAATAATAATGATGCGATTTCGCAACTACAGATCAATTCACTACAGATGTGCTTTTATCTGAGACGTGCGCGCCGCCGTACGGGGGAGGGTCGTGTGTCTACACTTCCCCGACGACTTCGCGTCTGCGAAGAAATTTGTGTCAAGCAAACGTACCCTTACAATTCAAATGAACATACGTTATATTCGATACCTACTTAAAAATATATATCTAGTATATCCGTAATGCGTTAAAGTCTTGTCGACAATAAGATTCGAATTATAAAGATAAGATAGTATTCGAATTCACTTGGAAGGTATAGAAATCCATTATAAACATCACGAGTGTTCGATGCCTCGTTTAAAGAGTCAGGTTAAAAAAGAATATGTACCTTCCAATAAAAAAAATACAATAGAACAAGAATCGTAGTGAGTTGACACATGGAACGAACTATGTATGCATTGATTTGTTATTTGAACTATATGTTACACGCTATGTAGGTAACCCGTTCGACGAGTTTAACATTAATAGTTGACCATAACATTACGATCAAACTATAACAATTAACGATTTACGCGCGACACGTCATATTCAACCCGTTGACTCGTAAATAGGTGCAATTATTGCAATTAGTTAGTTGTCCAGAGTGCTTAGAGGCTCAGTTGCCGCATGGTCAACTTGTTTCGGGGTCGAGGCGCGACCTCCATTACGCTATCAAACAAACGTATTAGAATTATTCAACTTAACACGTCAAATACAAAAAAAAATTAGCATACATAATAAATATCCATTTACATTCTGAATGTACAATGTACACTTCATTACCTTCTTATGTCCCTAATATGTACTTAAAAAAAAGATCGTTTATTATGAGCTAAATTTGTATATCACTGCTATTTTCAGCATGTTTTTCTCATGTAACTCCTCCTACGCCGCTGGTACGACTTGATGAAATTTTGTACGTATATTTGAATGGGTGTCTGGACGGTTTGGAAATACAATTGGATTCAATAAGTGGCGCTGCAGTCGCAGCTTTTCAGGTCAGGCCAGGACAACGCCTGCCGGGCCCGCATGTTTTTTTAAATATTCTCTTCATTATATTAAAGTGCTGCGTAAGTATGTTGTTAAACAAAGTACTAATAAATTTACCCGCAAACACGTTCGCAACGCATACGAACAGCACGCACGCGCGCGCTCTTCCTACTTCCTACTCCACTCACTGTGGGTACAGTTGGATCCGAGTAAAATGTGTGTGTGCACGTGTGTATTCAATCACCTGGAGCCGTGCTGGTCCTGTGAGAACTCGACGATGTGGTTGGCGAGGTCGCGCAGCTGCAGGTTGGGGAAGCGGTTGTTGCGGAAGTCTTCGAGCAGCCGCGAGCGGCCGGCGGGCGGCTTGTCGCCGACCAGCGCGCCCACCGACACGCCGCCCACGGCGCTCACGCCGCCCACCGTGCTCACGCCGCCCCCTACCAGCTCTGTCGCAACAAAACCATACACCGTGACTTACAGTCGTTACCGAACGTTTGTTCGCAATATGTTTTCGTGGTTAGTTAATATATTTATTTATAGTCACAATATAATCACAGGTCCCTACGAACAAGTTACTATTTACACTCTACTACAATTTTTTTGGAAAAACGAGGATTATGGTAAAAATATTTTGAATTTGTTTAATGTTTCCAGCCTAACCTATACCTTCTTAAATTTTATTGCAGTTTAAGTTTCATTATGATAAGATACTTTCTGTTTAAGTTTCATTATGTTAAGATATCTGTCTCGGTACTATCTCATGTCTATAAAGATTAAATTAGTTACAAAGTACCCACTAGGATTCCCGTGTGACATACAGACTCTGAAATACATGAACATGTCGAGGTGTCAAATACAAGGAGTACAGTTGTAAATACGTCGATTTAATACCGTACCAACCTGAGATAGTTCCGACTCCGCTCAGTTTGCTCAATAACGAGGAAGATGATCCGAACATGCCGTTGGACGTTAAACCTTGTGCTAAACTGCTCACGGCTCTGCAACATAAACAAACACGGTATTCAAAATCATTACGGACACGAGTCGCTGTCGAAGGCGGCACAAACTAATATAATATTCTAATAAGTGGTATAAAATACGCATGCATAAAATATCTATATCGGTACAACTGTACACGAGTCATAGTAGTAGTAATATCATAATATACAATGATGATATACAAAGCTATTTACAATATTACAAGTCGGGGCGGCCATCCACTTCCACGCCAATCCAATCCGCGACGAGTCCATCTCTCGTATCGACCGAATCACTAGACACGATGGCCAACCTGACGTGGCCTCATCACGTCGGCTTTGGGCACACCAACAGTCCATTAGTCTAGTAGTAGACTTGTATAAAGATGACTATCGCTTATATATACGTAATATCATAGTATATTATACGGCCAGTCACTTTAAATGTTTAATCAAGTAGTACATGATGATTTAAAAACTATGTAAACAACATTAAATACAAGAATTTACGGCATCCAAAGTGTAATAACGGTACGTTACACAATGTTCAAATTTATATAGTATAAAGATGTAATGTACAATAACTATATTAAAGTAAATATATTAGGACTATTATTAAAGCGTTTTAAAACAGTCTCCGGAATGTCATCATCTCTCTCTACAAGCCAGTTCTACACTTTTTTATTTGTTAACTGCGAGACATAACTAACGTGTTGACCGTTACCACGTTTACGTTTTGAAATGTTTAGAGGTCGCACAACAAAAGTATAATTGTTTATTATTGATTATTTTCTATATTGATGCTCTCAAAACAATAACAAAAAGGACTAATAAATGTCATCCAACGTGCGTAAAGTGAAATAAATTTAGCATTACGTAAACGAACGAGTATTTCTTTAGTTTTCGTAAGCGTTCTACATCTAATATATTTAACCCTGGGACTTGCGGCTTTATTTATTTTATTTTAAAGTTTATTTAGGTAGCTTGGCCACCTTCAGGGTCTCAAAAATGAACGGAAAATAGGAAGATGTAATAATTTCATTAATACGTAACTGTTTTTAGGGTTCCGTACCTCGAAAGGAAAAAAATGGAACCCTTAAAGAATCACTTCGTTGTACGTCCCGTCAGTCTGTCAAGACCTTTTTTCTCAGGACATCACATATATTTTTACGGAACTATTGGTAAAGAGTCCGACTCGCACTTGACTGGTTTTTTTTTATAAAAACTAATATTACAAATGTATTTTAGTAATTCTTATGTAGTTTAATTACAAAATCGATTGACGCTATTGAATTATTAAACGCACTTTCCTCATAGAATTGATATACATTTGAGGATTAAATTCATATTGAAGATGCACGCAACACGCAAATTTAAATTTTATGTACAATCATGGGCGTATGTGCGTGCGAATGAACGCTACTTACTTAATCCTTTTATGTATATAGTGCTCGTGCGAGACCCACGCCGGCAATACATCAACTTAACCTTAAATTAACGTAAAACAAATCAAATTATTTAAATTTCCACTGCGATATGACATCTTGCTTTGGGACATGGACATTGACATGGAGGTGGATGGCTGTCAGCCGTGTGTGTGTGTGTGTGTGTGTGCGTGCACCTGTACTTGGCGGTCTCGGCGCCGGGCGCGGCGGACACGGGCCGCAGCCCCACCGGCCCCAGCGCGCCGAGCGGCGGCGACAGTGGCGAGGGCCCCCACTTGCGCGCGTACTCCTGCAGCGCGGCCGCCGGCCCGCCGCCGCCGAACTCGAGCGAGTCGCGACGCGCCGCGCCCGCGCCCGCTCCGCTCGCGCCGCCCGCGCCGCCTGCAACACTACACCTCCAGGACTCTGCACACAGGCGTCCGCCGCTCGCCTCGTCGCCCTGTGCACCGCGCACCGCACGCCGCCGGGTGCCCGGACCGACCCCAGTGCATCATACACACATTACAATACGTACACCGCATCTAATCGACTTTGCCGTTCCCTGTTACGAAGACGGCTGTCAGTGAGTGTGAATTCAGATACTGGGAATTAATAAATAAACTGAGCTGCAAACTTAAATTAGCTGCATTTAACAACTTGCATTGCTTTATTTCTGTGCTAAGGGACTAAGAATACCGACTATCTACTCATACTAAACTATGACTACTACCAAGAGTAAGTACAGATTGAAAAATGTCTAATTTAAATACGTAGGATGTCGTTAAGCCAAAATAAACGAAGCAAAATAGAATTTAAAGACAAAATCACTTCTGAAAAATAAATCAATGTCATTTTAATACTTTTAGAATCGTTATTATGTACAAACGAGTTAAAACTGTTTATAAATAAAATATTCCGATAGTATATTATGTCATCAAATAAAAAGTAAAAATTTAACTTGTTAGAAGTGTGGTAAGAAGTTTTTAGAATTTATCATAATTAATGTTTATTATTAATTTATACATACAATTTAATATACATTTATGACTTTATAAACTTACGGCCGTGTAAGTCACAAAATGAATAGAGAAATATCTTATAAATATGTACATAAATATATTACAAATGTTTAGACAGTAACAAGCCTGACCTGTGTTTTAGGTTTAAGGTTACGATTAGTTTGTTAATAGATATGTACGGTTTGTAGCAATGTTAAACGAGAGACATGTGGTGAATGTTACAGTTAGAAGTTACTATGACATTTCAGGATTAGCAAACACTCAGAACAACTTTATATTATCACAATGTAGGTAACGTATGGATGAACATGAAAATAATTTTGAACAAAAAATGTTAAGAGACACAACAAATCAATATGAATTTCTTGCGACTGTACAGAAATAAACATTATATAATTATAATTACCGCATTAATTTTCTATATTCATTCAATTGCCATAATTATAATTACAACTAGGCCGAGTCGCAGTCGCTCTGTTCACATCTACATGCATTCAACTAAGCCATAAATTTCTAATTATCACCTTGTTCGATTATTGAGTTTATGAAGTTTTACCTATCTAATGGACCAATGGTACTTTTGTCTGCGTCGTCTAAAACTACAACCTTCATTGTTATGAGTTCAATGAACAAAGTGTTGTGTGTACAAAATGTCAAGTTTGCAGGACTTAGGATATTGTCATACACACCTCTTGACAATTTAAACTAATCTGAATTGAAAAGATATTAAATTATAAATATTAAACCTAATTTTTTTGATAATGTTGAACAACCGAATTTACTGTATAAATATAACCTCCCAGAGGTAGTCAAATATTTTAATATTATTCAACTGAAACTATGAAAATCATGTGTACCTACTTATGTCTTACCTATGTGTAACAGATTTTTTTTTACAATATGTGTTAAAATAAAAACACTTCTGCTTAGAAACACCAAACTAGCCCTACTGTACGCTAACACGGTGTCGCGTGTCGACCTTAAAACCACCTTTCGCTTGAATTTAGTACGCCAAAGAATGTTATTACAAAAATTCAGACTCTTGATATGTGAATTTCAATATGTCAAAATAGCATTGCTAGCTAAAACGCCTACGCACATTTTCTATGTACATCATTCGTTTATAAACTATACACAAAAAACGTAAGGTGAGGTTAAGAATGGTATTGTCAGATCATGCTTTTTACCAATACGATTGTTTTATATCTATCACATCATTGTCATACTGGATTATTTTAGTGTACACGCAGCGAAGTTTTTATTTGAACTTCATGTAATGTTATAAGCTTACGCATTACAAATTCAACTACGTACTTCCCGTTTACCAAAAACATTTGTCCCAAGTAATGCAAATCTCTTTAACAGTCGCCAGAGATATCTATACACATTCCATTTGCAAACTATTATATACAAAATATTGAAAGGTGTACGCGAAGTAAGTCTCAAGGTTTGAATTACATTACATCAGGCTACAATAACCTATAAGGTACATCGTAATTGAAATCGCACGAGTTGTACAGACTGTGGAGACGACGGACTCCACTCCATTCTATCTCCACCAAAGTGTACTGTGCAATTCTTTCGTTGATATACATATTGCAAACATGCATGCAGTAAATATGATGATACAGGGATTCCTGTAAGCTATGAACGTTCACAACCTAATTGGAATCCAATTAAAATCCTATTTGAAGCCAGTTGCCCACGACTGAGACGGAGTGAGGACGATGTCTTACCGAGATCAAAGTTACTTGAATCGATTTGCCCACGACGCATGACGGGCTTAACACAGATGAATAAATGTGTAATAAATGTGTGTAGTAATTTGTTGTCTGTTGTCGAATAAATAATAACTATGTTCGAATAGAGATGTTAAATCATCAAGTCCAATTAATTATCCATAAGCAAAATCTACACAAATAAAACGCACGATACAAAGTAAAACGATAAAATTCGTACATATCGAATTGGGCCCCAATACAAATAAACAAAGGGATACAATTGAACTTTGTTACAGTGTTTAACATTCATGAATGAAACAATTACGTTAACTTTACTTAGCGACTATAATTAGTGAAAACGTAAGAGAAACAAATTAATATATAACGTAAGGGTCGTATGGTGGATGTAAGTAAGTTATACTTATTTGTAGGTATTTATAATCGATATAGAAGAAACGGTAAAAAAAACTAAATTCGGGTCAAAGTAGAATCAACTTGTTTTACCGTACAAAAGTTAAGTGACCAATACGAACAAACATCGACTATTCGCGACGTAATCCAGGCACATACGCATTGTTTCACACAAATCGATTTAAATGTATTATTGAAACGTGCGAACATAAAATCTACAAAAAGTACCGATGATAATTATAGACAGATTTGTAATACTTACAAGATAAAGAGAATCTTTACACGTGTGATAGAGCGGAATACACACACGCTCACAACAACACTAGCTAGAACATTGTATCGGGTTTAAGCGGCATAGCAGCACATGTGATTAAATCGGAATTCTTTTGCACAACGTAATAATTTAGTATTAAATACGACCTACGAACGTACCACGATCACCTTTAAAGTGTGCCTTGTATGGAAATAGATTAGGAAGTAATGTGTTAATTTCCTATTATATCTGTAACGTGCATGTTTTACAACTATCAAAGGTTAGGTAAAAATGGAATTAGTGTCCGTGTGGAATGTATTAAGTGCTCAGTATGATGGTGTCTTGATAAATAAACAAATCAGGAAAATTAATTATATGATAGGACGCCTTTCCGGGTTAATTAGGAATGCCAAATATTTCATTTAAAACATAATATTGATCTCGGCTGAGATAACCTTAATAGTAACAATAAGTTAATGTTTTTGAATCTATTTTAATATTTTTTTTTTGTTATAGAATTTTGCTCACGGATAATTTTAGACAGTTTTTTTTTGTCGTTACTCGATAAATGGATTCACTGGACCTTATGATAACGAATACCGAACAAGAAAATAACTATTGTATCTGTCAAATAGTCGTTAGTATAAATATAATTGTTAGTTTTATTCCATAAAACATTTCTATAAACATTCGTCGTATAACAGCTAAGGATAATAGTTTTACGCCATATTTGAAAATGTGTGACCGCACATATGTTTTATATTATTATGATGGTATGTATTTGTGTGAGTGGGTGTACTGACCAGGTTGTGGCTGGTGCGGCTGCGGCTGCTGTGCAGCGGCAGGAGGTGCGGAGGAGGCGGCGGGCAGCGCGGGCGCGGGAGGGTACTGACGCGGCGCGAGCACACCGCCGGGTGACACAAGTCGCAGTGGCGTGCCATTGCGACCACCCATCACTAGCGAGCCGGGGTCGTAGTACGGAATCATGTACTGGCCCTGCCCGTTCACCTGCTGCTCGCCCTGCTGCGGCGTGAGCGGCCTGCGTGGCTGCTGCGCCTGCTGTTGGGCCGCCTGCGCCACCAGACCTGGGTACACGCCCCATGGTGCCGCTACACCGTAGTACGGCGGGACGCCCGCTATCAACGCGCTCACGTATGGCGCCCCCTCTTGGCCTGCGTTGATAACGTACGGCGCTTGTGTGAAAGCCTGCTGTGCTGCGAGCTGTTGTTGCAGTTGGAACTGCTGCTGCTGTTGTTGCTGCAATAGCTGCAGCTGCGCCGCTGCCGCCTGGCCTCCCACCGCCGCAGCTTGTTGTGACCGGAATAATTGCTGCAACAAGGGAAAATACATTTCTTTATTCGCTGTTGATTAACGCTAAAGCGTGGCACATTTTAAAACAAATGAAAAGTACACAATACATTTACATACAAGACATAATATAGTCCAATGACCGATTATACAGTAGGTAGCTAGTAGTAGGTAGGTGCTCGGTAACGTCGTGATAGTACAGTGGAACTCTTATATGATTAATTAATAAGGAGGAACGTATCGTTAGTAGTTTTTTATTGGAAGCTGCGGCGCTCGGAGGCTGCTCTCCGCGAGGCGCGCTAATTAACACAATCGTTTAAAAAGTTAATAACAAGCCGCATCGCTGTCCGATGCATATGCTGCTACTGGCTCCCGGCCCCCGTTTGTTTTTTTTCGATATGCCGGAAAAAAGATAGTTACAATGTACATTCCGTTTAATTAAAACGTTAACCTACAACTTTACCGTAGTACTGGTATCAAAATACTAGTAAATAAATAGTGTGATTTTACTGAAGAAGCAATTAACATATTTTAGGTTGGCGTAGGATATTTTGAATGGGGTGAATCAGAGTATCGAGGCACGTAACGTGACTGTGATGTCATCGAGAGCGGCCGGGCTCCATTTACCTGTTGAGAAGAGATTAGTTGGCGGGGCTCCAGGGCCGAGAGCCGTACTGTAAACATAGTCTAACATTCCCGCACACCACACCACACATTACACCGCCAGTGCATTCGTACTGTACAGCAGACACCTATTCGTTTATAAGATGCATC
>DWPQ01000622.1:0-15296 GCA_018251795.1 Perichares adela | reverse complement strand
CGGTGTAAGATAGTCCGTTAATCGAGGAAGGTTATAGGCTATATAACATCACGCTGCCATTATTAGGAGCAAAGATATAATGGAAAATGTGAAAAATGGCGAAACAACGTTGGCGGGGTCAGCTAGTAATAAAATATTTTGAAAAAACACTCAAATTCAAATTTAAATTCATTTATTCGAAGTAGGTTTTTACAAACACTTTTCAAAAGTCAATTTATGACATCGCTTCAGCAAGTCCCTACAATGAGTAGGCCCTAGAAGAAAAAGCAGCAAGAAACTGCCAGGGAGTATATTTTCCCACTCACATACAGAGAACACTTACGACTATTTTATTGTTAATCACACTATCCTTTCCTATTTATTTGTAAAACAAACTCATTTCCAGGCATTCCTGACTGCATAGTAATCATCAAGTTTGTAATAGTACTGTTTTTGCAGCAAGAGTTTAAGATAATAAATATAAAGAGTTAAAAATAATAATAAATAAAGCATATTCTATTGTCATTGGTTCTGCACACGTACAAATTATCAGAACCATAGGAAGTGGGTTACATCTAAGTTGCAAGATGCTCTTACATAGTTTTATGTGAATCTAATAAAAGTGTGTGTCAATTTATAATAATTCCGATTACATATAATTGCATTGTCATCTATACTTCTATAACTAATATTATAAAGAGGAAATATTTGATTGTTTGTTTGTGTATTTGTACTGAATATGCTCCGAAACAACTGGACCGATTTAAAAAATGCTTTTACCATTAGAATCCAACATTATCTGTGATGAACATAGGATACTTTTTATATACTTACTAGCTGACCCCGTCAACGTTGTTTCGCCATATAAAAGTTCGTGTAAAAAATAGGGGTTGGTGATAGAAAGGTGAAAATTCGGGGTTGTATGTATTTTTTGGTACCACATCATAAAAAATATATGAAAAAAAATTGCCCAAAAAAATTACAAATATATGATTGGGGTGGACAACTCTTATCACTAAGGGGTATGAAAAATAGATGTTGGCCGATTCTTAGATCTACTCAATATGCTCACAAAATTTAATTAGAATCGGTCAAGCCGTTTTGGATGAGTACGGAAACGAACATTGTGACATGAGAATTTTATATGACTCGGACTCAGCTTAAACTGAGTATCTCGAGTACACAATTTTGGGTTACGAAAATGTTACGCTAATGACTGCACAAAATTAGTTGTCCATACTGCAAACCAAAGCAAAGTCTAAGATAGCTAAGTACATTTTATAGATCTCACCGTCATTGTGCTTTAAGCCGAAACACAGATGTAACTAAGTGTTTGAGCTGTGGGGTCCATCCATCCTGAGTCCGAGCCATCTTCTCATGCACGTGGTGCATCTTGCTGAACAACAGACAAGGTTATGTTGTCGGATTCCTTCTGGTGGAGTAACCTGGTATCTGTACCCAGTTTACTCCCAAAGGTACTATTTAATTCTGTTAGGATACCTGCCTGGCTTCATGTGGCTTACCGCTGTCCTAAAATGAACTAAGGTGTTTCTAAGTATTTCGGTTGCACTACTTGCACTGATGGCTCTTCATGTTACTTTACTTTACTCTATCTTCATTGTCTCTACAGTTAGAAGTGGGTCCGCTGCCATCTTCTTGGTCTTACGCGTCGATGAATCCTTTGGTAATGAGTTTCTTTTGCCGTTTTTCTCATCCATGATAAAGCACCTTTCCGAAACGGTGCTAGAAGCCCCTCAGGTAAATGTTTATCTAAGTTAAGCATCTACTTTTAAAGGTTAAGGCTGTAGTAGTTATCAAAATGCATAAAGAATCACCTAACCACTCACAAAGATTCTCTACGTTGTGAATGGAATTGACATATAGGGAGATATCAAACATCAAAGATCCGACAACTAACATTTATTTGTCACATAAATAACTAATCGATGAGGAATTCAGTCTGGAACCCTTCTGTCCCCGAGCTCAGCCACTAATCAATGAGGGCCGCAAGTATTGTAAAGGCACAATATTTTGACATATAGTATTATTATCTTGTACCGAGAATTGTGCAATCTACAAGGAATTCCGGTTTTATCTATCGTGATGTAGAATTGCTAATCGGATACAACCTAGAGGTAACGTCAAACTGACGTCACATTGCCGCGCGGTCTAATGAATGATAATTATAACAAAAAATATATACGTGGTGTCTGTCACGTAAGCATTGTATCTCCGTATTACAGTGAACAATAATTACATTGGAATTTATACATTTTAATAGAACACACAAACCCCAGGATCAGGACGTATCCAGTAGAGTAGACAGGTTACTCATAACTCTCCTAGACAAAATAGATTTTCACTGTTACACAGTTAAAACTATGTTTTTCGGTATGCTCTGAACAATGGGCAGTTTCGACTAAATGCTCTTATCAAATTGAATCATCGTACGTTTTGATAATGATCTAACATCGTAACAAAACAATTAATTCGGGGTGTTCCGTTTCAAATCTGTTTATTTTTTGTAAATAAGACAATACAATATCATTGTGCACGGTAAGGGGCTCCCACATTATTTTAGCGACAAATAACCAGTTAAAATCACTTTACTGAAGTTATTATAAGGGAGTTGTAATAACGTAGTGTGAGATGGCAGGTGGTGGACCGAGTGTCATGCGACACAATGAGATGCCTATGTGCAGCAGTGGGATAGATAAACAAGCCGATCACTTGATCACTAATCACTATAGAGGTAATGTTGAACAAAGGCATGGGTTCGATGCACGGCTGTGTAGATAGATATTATACATTTAGTAGGTTAAACACATGCTTTGTATATATACGTTTTTTTTAGTTATTTATGTCCCATGCGTCGATTCATATCCGTATCGAAGTCTTGGCCCTCAATTACTTTCTTTTTTATTTTCACTTATTACTGAATATTGACATTGCTACCGAAAAACATCTAAACAATTGAATAATATGGTATTTTCAGTATAAGTTATGTAGTTCGTATTCGGCTTCTGAGACTGTTGCGAGATGCTTTTTATTTCAGAAGAAACGGCGGCGATTTATTTCATGCCACAAACCTGTTCTAGATAATTGCGTTATTATTGTGATGACTTAATCTGATATTGCAAGTACTTGTTATTAATTAATTTAAAAAACAAGAACATGGTTCCAGTCGTTTGTAATTGAATCAGTGACACAGTTTCAAGACATGGTCTAAGAATTAATTAGCAGATTTAAATTGATACAGTATACCTACAGATATTTTTGTCCAAGGGTAACTTTTCGCTGAGAATTCATTCGGGAAAGCTGTTAATTTCCGTACGATAACATTTTTCTCTTTAGCCCACAAAAGAGCCCACCTGGTGGTAAGTGGTCAACACCGAAAACTAAAGCTCCACCGACTTCAATTATCCATCGTGGTGAACTAGGGGTTATGAACGATGATCGTTAGTCCCTAGAAGCCTTGATCGACTTTAACCAACCAAAGATACATTTAATTCTTGAAATCAATTGACCTACAGACTTCGTTCGTAGTGTTACAAATATTACAATAGCAGTGAGAAGACACGTCCAGTTCAAGTAAACGTTGTGAAAACGGACGCGCGTTTGGTAACAAAGTTTCGTAGGATGTTACATTTGTGTGATAACGGATGGGATATAGGGCAGCGCTGGCCACACCGAGACCATACAGACAGAAAAATGAAAGCGTTTGTCGTCGTCTGCGTCCTGGCGCTGTTGCAGGTGAGATATACTTTAATATTCCTGTTTCTGGGAGCAGCCGAGCTGTTTGTGTATTAGTGCAACAGCAATTAGCCTACGTGTTGGGTTATAGCCTGAATTCTCTGAATTTGAGCGGAGTCCCGAGCGCAACTGTAGGACCAGTAAGGGTTGTCGAGAAATGAGATAAATTTCAGTAAAATAATAATCGATGAGTAAAAAAACTGTATCGTTAAACATTTTTTAATTTGTTTGCAGCAAGTATACTCCCAATGTCTCCCAGCGACAGCGTACTGTCTGTCACCACCAGCCCTGGAGTACCTGGTACCACCCATACCCACGTGTGCGGCTCCGTTATCGTTGACCATACCAGCCACTTGCGCGGTGCCGCCGTCGTGCTGTATAGCAGAACTACTACCAGCGTTAGCGCCGGTCCTGGCTTCAACTATATCGGCCTCCCTGGCAGCCACACTGCCGCCGTTGCTCGAGGCAGCGTTACCGACAGTACTTACGTCCGCGCTAGCTGCTGCAGCGCCTCTGCTGTCAGCGCTTCCCGCTGGGTGCGCATGTGCCCCGCCCCCCACTGTATACGCGTCGTGTCCTTCCCCTACATGTATATACCTGTAGTACGCATATAAATGGGAAATAGTAAGGAAGTCCTTAAATGATTTCTTACCAATTAAAATCTCCGGGATGTAAATTTTATATTAATGACATGCAAGTCATGTCAATGACGATAATTCATATTGAATATAATACTTTACTTGGGTGACATTGTACTGTGATTCAACTCCGAATCAAAATTACGACAGACTTACGAAAATGCTGAAAGTTGAGGCCGAAGTATGATGACTGATGTTTAAGGGAAAAGTAAGTTTGTTTCGTACTTGGACCACTCGATTTAATTCCAAATTGTACGCAGCTTGTGAGACTTACGTTAATATACATACATTTTTATTAGATTAAGATTTTTATTTACTATCTCAGGCTTTCAATTAAATTAAATTGATTTTATTGTAACCTGAAAGGTAAGTTATCAAAACGACTTTGTTAGAGGAAAATTTGTAGTAAAATAAATCTGCGCGGTGAGATCCAAAATAAATAAAAATGTTGGGATGGAATGTAGACACTGGGTATGCAAAAATAAACAACCAATTCCAAACACTTAACAAAATTTATTATAAACCTTTGGTTACAGAATTTAAAATAAATTAAATTCTAAACAACAACAAAAAACACACGTCATTCTCATTGTTTTTTAACACAAAAACAGTGGAAGGAAATCATTATGTTTCGTAACTTAACATTATATCATTAAATAATTTTATAATATTGTTACAACTACTAAAAAAAATCTATCAGTTTTACGTCGCAAACCGATCGTTAAGTTCAACATATCACGATCATATCTTGAAAAGTAAATAAAATAACACGAAATACATATTTACTCAAACATTAGATCTGTGATACTACATATTTAATTTCGATAATTTCGACGACCGGACGACGTTTCAATAATTAACATTATTACAATAACATTTATATTCTACACTTAATTTCTTTTTATGCAATATTTTTGGCCACATATGGCATGATTTATATCATAAATATAATATACTTACTACGAATTTTAGTAAATATTATATTTTTTGCAAATAAACAACATAAGAAGCAAGAAGTTTAATATACGTTGCGTTACTGAGAAATATATATGAGTCAGCGCTACTCAAACGTTGCGCAACGATTAAAAATTATTTTAACATCTAAAGTTATCTCTAGTGAAAATACAATTAAATACCTTATACAATTATCATAACACCACAGTTTGAGACTGACAATTGTCTACGATATAAAACAAAAATCGAAAATGAAAAAACGAAACACCGGCTTCCGATACAAAGAAATATAATTTTATTGATAAAAGTTTGATAAGGTTTTTTGACTAGATTTAAAAGAATAAATGACACATTTAAAGCTTAATTGTAATGCAATCTTTGGTTTTGGTAATATAAAGCGCGTGCTTAAACTAATTAATGTTTTAACGAAACAATAAATTTTAGTATTGACTCACATTGTTACATTTAAAAATGAGGTAGATTAAATAAAATTATTGTCAATGAAACAAGTTTTACACCTGTCTAATCTTGTCTTTTAATTAGCAATCGTAATAGTCATGGCATGCCATCTGACCGACTACCATGTCACAATTCTGAAAAATCCTATGAATCTTCCCTAGTTTCTCTCTTAATCATTAATCAGATTGTCTGATGAACATTAAAATTATAACAATAGTCCGTAGATATTTGTTCTAAGAGTAACCATTAGTAGCCAAATTTTAAAAGTCAAAGTTTGATTTCTTGTCTGTCTGTGTATCTGTTTGGTTATAAAAGGTACTATTTTTAGAAGCAAATTATATAACAATAAATTCAAAAATTAAATCCATCGTCTTTTGGTTTTTACTTTAGCAAAACAACACGCTTGAGCCAGGTTGTGTGGCCAAGATGGCCGCAAAGTCCTTTAATTAGGTTTAGTATTTTTAATATTTTTTGGGAATGCATTATGCATTAATTTCGGATAATCATTTAAAAGCAATCGCATTACATTACCTCCCTAGCGGTTACATCACAATTGCTTCCCTCTGTAATCATTGTTATTAAATTTTATTGAGATTCTGAACTTCAAAAGCCTGCAAACTGTGGCGTTCTGTATCTTGAGAATCCAAATTAAATAATAACTGGTTAACGTTTGTCGTAGCAACATCATGCTAGTACAGTCAGCATTCAAATTATGATGTTACAGCGAGCGTAATGCGTACCACTTGCTAAATAGTTTATTATTCAATATACAAAAAGTTGTGAAGTACTTCTGTTATTCGTTTTCAAGCTTTAATGATCAACTTTTGATACTGACTGTACTACGGTCACTGGGATCCTCGGCCAACAATAAAACAGACAAAGTTATCAAAGATCTGTTTTATAACCGCTCTATGGCTTCATTTTGATAAGCGACCGCTAAATGATCGAAACCTTGACCATTATAATATATTAGAAATTATATGAAATGAAGAAATATGAACACATGTAATACATTATCATTATAATGGCTTGATGACATTTAAACATAAGTTTAGACATCTACATGTTAAATGAAAGAAGACAATGAGACATTATTGTATTATGTTGCGAATACAAACCAAAAAACATAAAACCTTAGCTACGTTACTACAATGTACCATTTTACTAAGCTGTTAGTAAATGACAGAAATGGGACATACAATTTGTTGGTAAAGGAATTTAGCTACAACAATTTGATGTTTTTTTGCTGTCACTGATAATCACGGATCATAAAAGCATTGGAAAAGCAAAGCGCTTCTACATAACAATAATAATATTGAGACTTAACAACAATAATTCATTGGGTTTCACACATGTAAATACCTTGTGCGCACATGTACAGTGTAGCATGACACAATTTCTTTAGTTACTCTTTGATATAAAATTACACATTTTTGGACGATAACTATTTAAGATAAGATCTTAATATCTGTGGTATTGACCTGGCACTATATTCAATCGTGATAACTGTCGCCTATAAGCCTTTAACTATCTCAACGCCCCCGGCCTACTAAGGCATACCTTGATTTTAGTCACGCTTGTTAAGTGTAGATTAATAGACTTCACGTCTTAGTTCGTATTAGGATGAGATATATCGCACATTTGAGAGAGGTATGCCATGTGAAGGAAAACAAGCGGTGTCGCGGGTGATAATTGAATTCAAATATGCATGTTACTTTGAAAAATAAATTACGTGCACGGTTCAAGTCGAGATTGCTCATTGTTCAGCTTTTAATTGAATACAAAATGTAAAGAATGCTATAGTATAGACTAATATATAATGACAAGGACATAGACAACGGCACAGCCGACTCCGCTCAAGTTAGATTTACGAATTATATAATGAATGTAGGTATTGTTTTAAAAGTTGTGCGGGGTAGTTTCTTTCACTTCTACTTCATTATTAAGAACCTTATGCGAAACGGTACTGGAAGCAAGTATGACTTACATAATTTCATGAACAAATCATTTCAAATTTGGAACACATGGCTAAATAAACCACTGGATGTACTGAGGGAAAAGTTGACAACTTGAATATAATTTATTTAGTAACATTCCGGTACTGGTGACAAACACGCCGCATGTTTGATGCGTGTTGCGTTATTATTACGGAACGAGCTGCCTCCGTCACTGATTGTTATCACGTAAGAATTTAATAGCGTTATCAGGTGGAGCGTGTCTGTGTCTGAACTTGGCTAACATTTCAAATTGCCATTGTTAGGTAGACACGATTAAAACGCAATACATTCGTGAGGCACAATTCATTTGGGATTCTTATAGCTTTCAGCGGACGATATGCTTGTGCTTTCGAATTGTTGCAGAACTAAAAAAATACGGGTACTTTTTGCTTTTAGTCCGAATTTTTGGAAACTCGAATTTGGAAAAAGAACTACATATTGTTTGAAATGTACTTAGCCTGGCGGCCATCCCATCTGCCTGGCGCCCATCACGTGTAAATGTAAATGGTACACCGACTGGGCGCCGTGTCTCCCGTTGTTGATGATCAGTCTCCAACCCCCTGGAGCTCGCTCCGAGCCCAGTGAACGAGCTACCAGCATTAGATGGCCGAGAAGCTGGAACAAAATATCATTATTAAGTAGGTTGCCATAGATACGTGGTATTACTAGGATCGGCTGAGGCTAGTCCGGTGGTGAAGTGTACGGAAATGGAGGACTAGATGCCTATGTTAATGTTTAGTTTTAGTGTGGGAGCTTCAACATTTTTTGGCAATTCCGGACCTCGTTCATTGGGAAAAGTTGTTGAATGTTATGAGTAAAACTCCTCCAATTTTGTACACCTCACCACCGGACACATTGAATATCCATCCGCTCACATTGTACTATTTTAAATAATGTATTTTTTATCTTATACATATACATGTTTTTTCTCTCCAATTCTTTGTTTTTTTCAATTTTTATATCGGGGAGGAAATCTACTAAAATACCTAATTTCTCTGTAGAAAGATCTGGAGTTATGTAGGATTCTTACCTACTAAAACCCTTTCGGCATCCATCCATCGCATGTCGACGCTCCAGGATCTCTAGTGAATCCATCCATCCATCTCCACGTATGTTCTAAAGTAATATTGATATCGCAACGAATATATTTGAAACTTTAAAATTAATAAATCGATTTTACACCAAACATTCGGTTCCAATGACACTTGCTCAAACTCAAACACGACCCGACGGCACTGTCGCATATGTTCTGAAGAATAATTCGCGTTTCATGTAAAAACATGTGTTAAGTTGTTAATTAGCTTTCTCGGAAGTGAACGGAACGAGGTTCGAAGCCGGCTGATGCTTTGATTTATGTTTCCCCCAACGCGTTATTTTGTTAACAAACTTTACGCAGTAACATCCGACATGGTGCAAAAACTATGATAAATGTATTAGTTTAAATATTTTGCTTTACTTGTAAACTTTATCGAAGCGCCATTTCGAAACGTATTAGAAGCAAAATATGACGTGCATAAGTGCATTAAAAACATTTCAAATGTTTAAATTGTATTTGAAAGGACTTCGGTATTTTCAACGGTCATCTGCAATTTTATGCATATTTTACTGGTTTTAATGTACTAAATGTATATGTTTATGTACCTATACTTGTGTATGTAAGTTGTACACATACATAGATATACATGCACACATTTTAACAATCATAATAGGTTCACTTGAAACTAACTACCTAAGGAAATCTTACATCTCCAATTGAACCCACATCCTATCGTCCGATTGGGCTGAATATTTGTTCTCGTGACCAGCTACAGTGACAATACAATATGCGTTACTAGTGGTTATAAACTGATTCGAAATTATTATTTAGTCGTCATTCTGTAGAAACCTAGAAACCAACAGAAAAACCCGACTTCAAACCCAAACATTCACTGAGTACTTATAACAACTAAAAGCAATAAATCATTAAAATAATTATAGTTACAATAAAAAAATCCAAAGGAATTTTCTATAAAAACAGCCATACAGAACCCGATCTAGAAATCAACCCAAAGACTTTCAGCACTACACACGACAACTAAACTAATCAGTCATAAAAATATTTTATGAGCACAATAAATAATTCGAAGTAACTCTCGTATCAGTATGTAATGTATATACTGGTATTAAAAAAGTATATCGAACAAAAACCTAAATATCAACCGGAAATCACACCCGGAACCTAACAGGGCTGCCAGCGCCATTATGTCAATGTCAAACGGTCATTGAACCCAATATACCTATTGATTGTAGTCTAAGCCAAAAAAGAAACAGCCAAACCTATCGAAGCAACAAACAAAAAAGATATAAAAGTTAAAAAACCTAGATAATACGTTAAAATATAAAACCATAACGACCCGAATCAAATCGTCTTAATTATACAAAAAAATATTCGTATAATACATTCGAATGGCGATACCAATCGATTACCACGGACTGTAATATTGCTTAATCAAATTAAACGTTTGGCGAAAGAGCGATCACATAAAAATTAAACACACGTACCTCTAACACATAAAGTAATTACGTTTTCTATCGAAGTAGGGATTAAAAAACTGGAATCAATGTTTCTGGGAACAATTATATGCGTGTGTCGTGGGCGGAACGGCCGCGGGGGTTTGATTTACAGGCGGCAGCGGTATGTGTATTTTTTAAAAGTAGCCAACTATTTTATTGTCTATACAATTTTTAATATTTGTTTTATTTCAAGGTAGCAAGTTAATTTTGCTTCGGTTGTGTATGATACCAGATTTTGGTAACCAGTATCATACGAAGAAAAAATGATTGTGTTACTCGTAAAAATGAATGCATATGTATATAGACATAAAGATTATAATTGTACATACCTTGTAACAATAATAATTTATGGTTTAAAATCTTTTTTAAATAACTTTAAACAAAATACAAAATAATACAAAAAAGCTTTTTGAATATCGGTCCACGCACCGAATACTAGACGCACTAATATTTTTTCTAAAGTTATGATCGTCATTTGCTTCGGCGAAGGAAAACACCGTTAGGAAATCTATCCGGGAGTGGTCCATAATGGTTTCGAAGGTATGCAAAGTCTACCAATCGGTACTTTGCCAGCGTTATGAATGAAGACCCGAGCCCAACAGTGGGACAATTATTATGATGATTATGACGATTATCTTCACCCAGTCTTTCGCGATTATAGAGAGAACCCAAAAAACTAGGAAAACCAAAGTGCTGTAAATGTTAAAAACTAATTAATTAACAAATATAAAAAAATGCTTTAAATAATAATACTGTGTTACGAGTACCCACTAAAGTACGACGATAACTTGACCCATTTTCATGGATCGTGGTCAAGACAAAACTACAAACAACATATACATATATACAACAAAACAAATCCGTTTACAAATTATAAAATATCGTAAGTACAAATATAAATGTCGTGAGAACGACGATACAAGTTTATATGTTTTTAGAAAGGTTATATTAATAAAAGACAAAACTAAACATGATAAATGGTAGTTAAATTAAATAACTTGCAATCCATGAATTCCTGATGTGACGCTACCGCTCATCACTTAGTCCACAGTTGTACACCAACGAGATGAAACTCGTTTCAAAGATGTCTCAATCTCGATACAGACCGGATCAATCGTTGCCGACTCACGAGTTTTTTCATCGAACGTGATCAAACAGGTTCGATTGAAGAAATTGTTGTAGTCTATCGTTCAAAACATTTATGTACAACTGTTATTATACCTGTATCTATGATTTTTGTATCTATGGTTATAAGAACTATCTTATTAAAAACCAAAAATATCGCAAAATAGAATTTCATCGCGCAGACCAATATATTTTTTATAACACAAACTCTAACTCTCGTAGATTCATATAGTTTAACTAAGCTTACAGTAATAGCTTTTATAGCACAGTGTGAAAAAAACCCCCATTTTACGCACGGTCGCAACCGTGCGCGGGTGTTTATCACACTGTGCTATAAAATAATATACGATGCTTGTGACCTACGTGGTCTATCATTGCACTACGTTTAGCGCCCGAGCGAACACTCCGTGCAATGATAGGCCATTTAGGTCGCATATATCGTAATGTACTATTTTTACGTACAATTGTTTTTCATTCATTTAATTATTATTTTATTAATAGTTAACGGCAAATTAGTAGACGGGCCACCAGGAACTGATGGTAAAGATTCATCGCCATTGAACGTCTGTGACGCAGAAGGCATCATCAACGTGTTGCCAGTCAATACTAAAGGGGAAGCTCTACTTAAATTCTCTCTAACACAACATCCAACAAAACATCGAAACATTTGATTCTAGAAGGCTCCTAGACAGATTTAATAAATTGAGTTGATTAAACTCAGAAATGAACTTAAGATGTAAACTTATTGATCATAAAATAAATAAAATGGTGACGATACAGCACATTACAAATACAAATGACCATAGCGGAGTCAACACAACGGTCTTGAAAGAAGGAATTATCGCTATTACGGAGAGTACTGAAGATATTTATTATAATGTACCAAGATGCCCAGCGGGCGAACTTATCGAATATGGACGTCGTCAATCATGGGACTGAAAACGGGTTCAAATCAGTTGGGTGCTCTCAGCTCTGAGATGGAAATAAAACCAAGTGGCATTAGTGATAAATAGATTAACTAGGACGACGAATACTAATAATCATCTGTAAGGTTTTAAATTGTTGAACTCATACTGATATCATAAGCCAGTTGAAGAAATCATTCTTTTTGATAAATGTCTATGACTAGATAGAAAAGAAAATGAAAAGATTTCAAAAATTCTTCGGTACAATGCAAAGGGGCTCAAATGTGAAAGTAATATAAAATATGCTATCACAGATATTTTTGTACGGCTTTTAAAGGCCAATATTTTTTATGTAATATATTAATCTCAATTGTATGAAATGGCTAAAATGCACGCGTAATTAAGTAACAATCAGATATTTGTCGTGACTTGTTTTTTTTTAATACACTAAGGAACGACATAACCGATTTAAGTAACTGAAATTATAAACAGATGAACTGGAATAACACCAGGTCTAATTGACACGTTAAAATCCGCTTTACCAAACTATTAATAACACTATAAATATTACTTTGGCATCCTATACACACTATGTAGCACAACAAAAGCAATACACCCTGCTGAGGTGTTAGATTAAATTCCCGTCTCAGGCAAACATTTGAGTGAAAAATAAATGAAATATCATCCTAGCTGGCTACCTCCTACCTGATGTAAGAGTTTATAACGATAAAAACAGAATTTTCATTATTTAAATAAATGTGTAACTAACTAAATACCAAAGTAAGAGATGTCACAGACCGACTTAACAACATCTTTTATGTAGAGATGAGTACTTCTAAATTGTATTTCAGTAAAACGAAATAAAAACTCACTCAATTAAAGGACCCGAGATCAGAATTAAGCCTTCTTCGTTTAAAATGCATTAATCCGGTCACTTGTCATGCGCGGGCGCAATCCTTTTATCTCTTTCTAAAACTCGTTCCGGTATACCTCTCGCTTCCTCCTCAACAAAATTAGGGTCCAGAGATGAGGCAATTAAGAAAAGGCAAGAAGTGTCAATTCCATTTATGACATTTTTTAAATTAAAATCTTGTCCCCATTATATTTAAAAATGCCATTTAAGATTTATCGTTATTTACAACAACTATATCATTAGCTACTACAACTTCACTCTCATAATAATTTATTGCAATAGCTTTTAAACCAGCTTGTTTAGTTTATTTAAATTCATTGGTGGCGTCAATTTTTTATGGCTTAATTTATTTCCTCTTAGAGATAACCAGCTCGAATCTATCACTTCGATGCCTTTTCCAATGCTTTGACATCTGCTATCATTCTTTCTCTTTCACAGCCAGAGACCTTGTCTTTTTTCCTTTTTTCAATTTGGAAGTAACATGAACTCTCAATCTCGCGTTCACAGTTTTTACGCTCGGTTAACCCGGAGTTGGGCCTTAATTTACGATTATCGAAGGCCGAAGACGTACATATCGATATTGGGTGTATACGAATACGGTTATAATAATTTTTCGGTGTATCGACTTTTACGATACCGGTGCTTAACAATTTTATAATCTCACACTCGCTGCATAAATATTTTACGACTTTTAAATTATTGTATATCGATGCCACTTGATTGCAATTCCGATTGAACTCTACTTTACGGCATAATTGATTTTTGACATAAATATATCGATAGTCTCAAATTTAATTAATCGAATTATCATGATCGGTGGCCAACATATTTTAAAATTGTTCCATGAAATTGTTTGCACACGTCACAGTTAAATAAAATGATTAATTTTTTCTTTAACACATAATGATAGCTCTGAGTGTACAGCTTCATTAAAAAGCAAATACGAGAGCTTAATCATACGTGTAAGTTCCGGTTACCCTTGAGAGCTTTAATAATAAAATTTTTATTACTCAATATACTGAAATCTTTATCTTAAAATTTAAAATAACTCTAGAACATCCGACGTGCCTCGAGGTCCATATAACGAGAATGGAAGATACAAATTGAGTGAAAAAGTGTTCCAATGAACCTTTAAATCGTCCTCGAGATGTGTCTTTGGAATATCTTCTTACTGTACATCAAGGCCCAATGTCATAATTTGGACTTTCGAAACAGTATAATTTAAGTCTTGAAACTTGGGTGCTAGGGTATAATTTACATCGGTTACAGACCGAACGTAGCTCGTTTCAGTCGCATCACCTTGTTCCGCTAAAAGTAATGTAACAGGAGTAGTTATTTCAGAAACTACATCTCTGTTGCCGCAACTTTAAAGCTTCTTGTCGACTGTGTCGAGATTGGTGCGCAACTTGTTTATTTCAAGTTAGTAAGTTGAAACTTTTCGTGTTTGAATTAAGGTAGGTATTCGTTTGGGTTACTTTTCTGAATGGGTAGTTATTTGTTTTAAGGAGGGTTTATCGCGGCACGTAGGCTCGATTTGAATAAAAATACAATTTATATGTGTCGGAGAGTTCGGTAAGGCAGTGTAGGGTTACGGAGCCGGTTGGACCACTCGACTCCCAATTTGCTGGTGCATTTCTGAGTAAGTTATTAAGTTTCGGCTTGTCACTTCGGTTGCGAAATTTTGCAGTCGACTGATGATGTTTCATATTTTGCATAATGAACGCAGTGGAGTGTTGCACTAGTTTTTTAGGTACCTATTTTATTCTGTCAGCGTGATGGATGTGGGTCGATTAAGGATATAAGCGTAATTTAATATCAAATAGCTACCAGGTTTCTTTTTTATTAATTGCCGTTGTAATTTCGTGTCAACCTATTTTTACCACCGGCGGTGAATGATATGACATCTCATTTACTTCTTCCAAACTTAAAAAAACATTTTAATTGAGATAAAGAATGTAATTACAAGGTTGGAGACTTGATTCACTAGACTGAACATAAGGTCAGTATGGTAACATCGTAC
>DWPQ01000621.1:0-15317 GCA_018251795.1 Perichares adela | reverse complement strand
TTTAGCAGACTACCTACATCCACAAAATTAGTATACATGGAGTAGGGGACACATAGACAGGTCTGCGAGTGCGATTGTCCATGCAATAACAAGAGAGGATGAGAGACATAAGGTACATCTTTGTCTAATGCGCGTAAAAAAAAGAAACAGATAGATTTGCATTTTCTTTTTTATTTTCTATGGATATATTTTAGGCTCGCTCCTCTACTGCATAACTCTATCAAAGATAAGTATGGGTCTCTTAAAATTTCGTGTATAATAACTTAGATATAAACCAGAGATACGTTAACATTGAACCTGTCGTTAGGCATCTACCAGTGCTTCGCGTCGAACCCGTGGTCGGTGTCGACCAGTTGGGCGACGCTGACCGTGCGCGGCGCGACGGCGGCCCCGCCCACCGACGTGACGTGTGCGCCGGTGGCGCCGCGACGTGTCGAGGTGCGGTGGTTGCCGGCCGCGTCGCTCGTCGCCGCGTACACCGTCGACGTCACGCCGATGGGTGAGTTTGTCGTAAATATAATATCAATATTTGAAGACCACACAATTGTCATTCGGAACAGAAAAACCAGTAGGTTCGTCGTATCGATATTATTTAAGAGCATATTATGCTTGTAATTCGTCGCATAAAAATGCGTAAGTTCCTCGGATCGATATTATTTAACACCACACACTTGTTATTCGTCGTATAACAATGGGTAAGTTCGTCATAAAATACAAAATCAATATTATTTAAGACCACCCATTATGTATGTGAGGTTGGATGTGATTACCCTCTGAATCTAGTGGTTCGATTTTGAAAATTTATTTTTTATTGCTATATTTATTTTACATAATTATCTTGTTTTTCTACTACTACTTAGACACTTCTGTGTCTTAGGATATTTTTCATCACGCTATGTGTAAAAGTTTATAGTTATAAATATGAAAATGTAGAGCATTTTTTTTAAACTTCATAAAGTATTTTGTGTAGTTAAAGGGTAATAACAGAAATTCAGATATTTCGTGCCCGTGAAGTTAATGACTTGAAATCAGCATCTAAGCAAAATCAAGTAGATATATCGGGCCTAGATTAGACGGAGACCAATTTGCGAAGCTACTTATGTAAACTTTGTAAAAATATTTAGCTCGCTTCAATTTTATTTTTCTATCTGGCCGTTGGCTAAAAATCCCCCCTCCACATCCATATTTTTTTTTATCCAATGATTTCCGACGCCGCCTGCGCTCTTTACCGCTGGCTGTTACGTGGGATATCGGGTCTCGAAGGTCACCTTTTTACCCGGGTTGAAACTCACGAGAACCAATCATCCATAATTGAGCTACAAGTTTAAGAGTGACACGTTCGTAGATATCCAGTATGCGAGCCTGTACGCTGTATTACGTATGTCGGTAGACACCTCGGGCGGGTCGATGACCGGCCAGCCGCACACCAACACGGACGAGACGGTGACGGTGAAGGAGGCGCTGACGCCGTACATCTTCCAGGTGCGAGCCTTCGTGCCGCGCATCGCTGACAAGACCAAGTGGATGGGCGTCGCCAGCGACATGTCCGAACAGGTCGTCTGCCAGGGACAGGGAAGTGAGTATAGTCTCATTACACCTAATACAAACACAACACACACACACATCTATACTCTTACTTACACGAACTTACACACATACATTCATACACTTACTTACGCGGACTTACATGAGTATGTTTTGGCACAGTTAAAATTTATGCGCAGAAGGGGTGTTGGCACTTATTTTTCTTTTACAATGTACATTAGAAATTAATTAAAATAAACGTTACACACACTACCGAACATTTGACAAACCCACACACCCACACAAATACTCTTTTGTTTTGATCTTTTGACGGCTAAAATAAGATTTTATTGTATTCTTGTGATAATAGAGGTCTCAAAATTGTATTATAGTATAATATGATATTATATAGTGTAGCATAGTATATCACTAGTAAGTTATTATTTTGTCCACCAGTTCCATTCAAGCTGATCAAGCTGGAGGAGGACGCGGTGCTGGTGTCGTGGAAACAGTTCTGGGAGCAGACGCCGGGAGTAGTGCAGTGGATCTTGCAGTACAGGGGGGAGGGGGAGCAGCGTGAACACAACGTCACGCTTGACGCCGCCGTCTATAACTATACCCTCACTGGTTAGTATGTCATCTATGTCTAATTAGTACGTTGTCGAAGTTGTCTATAGCTCCCAGTACAAAACGAAACTTTTAATTTCGTCCTAACAAAAGATAGAAAATTTTGCCATTGTTGGTGAAGTGACGAGAAATATTACTTATAATTTAATTATTAATCTTTAATCCTTCGAATAAACTTTAGTATTCAGATAAGCCTGATATACAAATAACGTTTTTTAGTTATTAATAATAACCCATTGAGCCATGTCTCCATAATTTGATATTTTCACCCCAAATATATTTTTTTCATTTTATTTTACAATAATATTAGTAAACCCGTTAGTTACTTTAACGAGGTAGGTTGTTTGCTTAAGTTAAAGAACCTTATATATAACAAACATTCAACAGATTTGGAAAATAATTACTGTTTAAAATAGAAATGAAATTTTAATAAATATTTATGTGCAAACACTTTTATAAACAAAAAAATGCTCTTTCCGCAGCTCCCCCTTCAGCACCACTAGAGATCCGGGTGTTGGGATCCCGGACGATACCCTGGCTGGTGCAGGACCTGACGCGGCTGCCCTGGGCCTCCACCGCCACGGCCGCCGCCGGGGACCAGGACGACGGGTGAGGTTATGTTGCCGAACGTGACCAACTCATTAGTACTAAAAAATAGATTTTAAAACCGAATTACAACGGAGATATAACGATATTAAATTCGGTGGCAAACAAACGTTACATAGAGTCGTAATGACTAGGATTATCATAGATAAACAATCACATAGAAATAAAATAGAGTAGGTAAGTCAGGCAAGTAAAATGTGTCCAATTGTCCATCTAAAAAATAAATAAATAACGAGGCACCCCAAATGTCTCTCCTTTTTGCGCGTTTAAGAGAGCACACAGGTTACGAGTTACTGTTATCAAAAGTACAAATATTGTGCAGTATTACCACAATTAAATGTAAACTGTCGCTTTACAGGGATATAATAGTGGTCCCGGACAATCTAGAAGTGGGGGAAGTGGGACCTCGGAGTTTCAGCCTCAAGTGGCGAGTGGAGGGGGATCCCGAGCGGTACACTTACATGGTGTGTGTGCGGCGCGTCGACGGCGCTGAGGACTGCAAGGAGAGGTTCGTATCACCGTGACACCTTCGATTAAGAATAGTTGCATACTAACTCGAACTCAAAAAGTGTCGTCAAGTCAACATTAACATCTATCTATGTGTGAGTTTCGTCGTGTATGACGTATAATTATTGTTATGTAAATAAAACGCCATAATAATATGAAATAAAAAAAAGGTATTGTAAAATCAAGTACAAGGTCTAATTACTAGGTTACTGTTATACTATTCTCCAGTCTACTACTATGAGAACAAAAACGGGTAAGAGTGAAAGAGATAGTTGCGAGTGTAACGCCTAACTCTGCTCCTGATTATTAAATTCTAAAATAATTATAAACATAATAATAATTAAATAAAAATAATACTCACTAAAAGTACGACTTTCCATCCTTTTTTTTTGCTTTCGCACGGTAATTTTTACACCTTTTAAAAGTACAATCAGGTATTAAAAAAATTTCAAGGACATTTTCAAACGACCGAGTGCATTTCGAGAAGGACGCTAAGCGACTGCGATCGAAAGAGTAGAAAAATGTAATTTTTGCACATATTTACAGTTGCCACTTTTTGTGCAGAGAATGTGAATCTACAATACAATACAATATAAATATTCTTTATTGCACACCAATTGAAAGATTATAATTACAGTACAGTTAAACGTAACAAAAGTATACAATAGGCGGTCTTATCGGTAACAGCGATCTCTACCAGACAACCTAAGGGTAGGGGAAACAATGAACACGAACACTATTTTATTCGCGGACACTAAGCACTTTAACTGTAACTAGTACTCACGATATTTGTGCATCCAATCGGTATAAGATACAAATATCGTGGGTACTCGTTACAGTTAAAATAATGATGATGATATTACAGCCCGACGAACAGCGTGACAGTGGACGGTCTGCAGCCGGGCGGGGTGTACGAGGTGCGTGTGCAGGCGCGGCTGCCGGGCTGGCTCCTGGGCGGAGCCTTCTCCGCCCCGCTGCAGCTCGTCACGCAGCATGAAGGTGAGAAACCACGTGTACAAAGACTGTGTAGGAGGCCAGAGCAGTAGGGTACCTGCGAATTCAGTCTACCTTTAGTTGCTATATTAGGAAAGAAAGAAACATTTACTACATTACACCACTGTAACAACGTTAGTAAAAAATAATTACAACAACAATAATGATGAAAAACAACAATGTACAAATATATCAAATGGCGTTACAGTACAGGAAAGGGTCAATAAAGAATTAAGATTATAATGTTTCTTTTTGTATCGGGGGGGAATCGAGATGCCCGATCTTTCTGACGAAAGGTAAGGGGACTGTGTTCAATGGTGTTTGTTATGGACTAGAATAGACTATAGAGGTTACAGACTAATAATTAAAAGATTTCTAATCTGTAAAAATACTATTTCTTACCCATTATAGATAGATCCTTATGTAAGTATTATTAATAATAATAATTATTAATCCTTATTCGTTTATTATTAGTATTTGAATAATAAATGATAATTGTGTTTTTGTCATTAGCGTCGATCCGCTTCAAGGAATTAAGCTACAAGTTGGTGAACTCGAGCGCGCTCCGCGTGTCGTGGGGTGGCGACACTGGCGACACGGCACAGGCGGCGCGGTACACCGTGCGACACAGCACGATACTCAAGTTGCCTGTGGAGCTGTGGAACGCTGTCGAAGTTGTTGGGAACAGTGCGACCGTGAGTCATGATACCTGATACCATCGTAACTCTAATGTAACGTAATATTTCATTATAATTATCTGTTATAAAATATAAAACAAAGTCCCCTCATGTATGTGACTTTTTTTCTCAAAATCTACAGAACGGATATTTATACAGTTTTTACTAAATATAGTGCAATATTTTGAGAAGGTTATCGGCAAATAGAGCGTTACGATTTTATGTCAATTGACTGAAATATAACGTTTAATGTTAAAAAATCTCGCCTGCAGGGAGTTTTCCACTCGGACGAAGCCACGGGCACAACTAGTTTAATTATATTTCTGTAAATGTAATTAAAGCTCAACAAGGACTATTTGTAGCTTCCCAAGAATATATTACGATAGAACATGGATATTTAATTAACACGAATCTTCCAAAATAACCACCAACATTACACAAGAAGCAGTGATAGTCTAGAAATTAATTCCATTAATTCGATGAATGGAACATGATGGATTTTCTGTTTCTTACGTGAAATCCAAACTTCACTGAAATTTAGAGTCTGTTTAGAATTATTTAAATCTCAGCATTCAAGATTATACTATAGCGCTATTTGCTCTTCCCAACGCTTAACTCACTCATCCCTACTCTAGCACTGGGTTTACCGTGAAATACCCATGACCTGAGAACTTTCACATGTAAACCTGCCCCGGACGGTAATCGAACCCGGCACCCCTGGCTCAGCACGCAGCAGTGACCAACTGGCCAAGAAGATTGTCATTGTAAATCACCAGGCAGCTATGGCAGATGTTTATAATGGTGTTTAAATTCCTGGTGGTGTTGTTGCAGATTCAGATCGACCCCGTGGAACAGACCTTCGTCATGGTGACCGGCTACGACCCCGTGGAGCACAGCCAGATCCTCAACATTCCCGCGCAGATGAAGGACTTGGGTAAGATTCACTTGATACACAGGATTCGGGATACATAAATTAACACAAAATTGTGCGACGTGTTATTGTTGACACGTCAACAAAACAATGCTAAAAGTAAAAACGAATGATTTTGACCCGAAGAAAATTGGGGCGTAAGGAGTGGTTACTGGGCTCTCCATCAACGAATTTAAATATGGCGGTAGTTCATCGCCTACTCGTTTGTTGGCTATCATCATAAAAACACATAGTTCTTCTTCTAGGGTCTACTCATGGTAGGAATTTGCGGAAGCGATGGCGTAAATTGACTTTTGAAGTGTTTGTAAAAACCTACATCGAATAAAAATGTAATTTCCAGAAGTGAAAGACCTGAAGTATAGATACAGCAGCGGCGGCGTGACGGTGTGGTGGAGTGCGGGGGGTGTTGGGGAAGCGGCGGGGGAGGGGTGCACGGGGCCGCGCGTCGTGCGCTACGCACAGAACATCACGCGTCCTCTCGAACGATGGAGCGCCGTCAACGTCACCGACTGCAGGGTGGAGGTCGGTGAAAATTAAGTTGTATTAACTGGGAGAGTAGAATGTAATCTCTTATTTTGAATTGTCTCATTAATATGAGATACAAGGAGCGTAGAATGAAGGTACAAAACAGAGTCTAGACTTCCTAAATATACAAAAAGTACAAAAGGCAGACCTTACCCTGCCGGAAAAGTAGCGATTGCACCAGGACAATGTTTTTGTTTTTATACATCTCATAAGGTTCACTCAGCGTACGCTATGTAAGCATTCCGGAAGCCCATTTTCGGCGATATTTTGGTAAAACAATGAAATTCCTGGAAAAAAACAAAAAAAATGGTCAATAATATGGTAAAAAGAAGGGGTAGCTGTAAATTCAAAAGTAAAAGAGGACCTGTAAAGATGAAACTTCATTAGTCAGCATTTGATATTAGTTGATGTCCACAGTTAAAAGAGCTGGTGCCGAGCCTGCCGTTGTATGTGATGGTGACGACTGCGGGCCACAGCAGGCACAACCAGATGTTGACCATCCTGCCGCGGCCGCCGGAAGACTCATACTGGTATCTGGGTAAGTATACAAAATTATTTGCACTGCGACGGTTTGTGGCGATCGTGACGGATTTTGTTCCTCGCGACGTGCGTTAACAATCTGTTATAATAACCAATCTAGGTTGTAAGGGATTCCATCTATTCTTGAGTCCACTCATTCACCAACCTCTCCCACACGCGGTACACCACGCTGAAATAGGATTGAAGCCCATCGAGTTGCAACAGCAATTTCATCAATCTACGGTAGCTAACTGGATCGAACAGTCCTTATGCCACAGGCAAATCCTGGTTGGGCCGAAACCGGAATATCAATCGTCTCTAACACGACTAAGTTCCTGGTAACGCGAGCAAAGTTTCAACTGCTCGCTTTAAATTTGAAGTACAACAACCTTAGTTATTTAGTTACGGACATAAAATATATACTAGTGATAGTGTGGTGGTTGAAAGTCAACCATAAATCATAAAAAAAAAGTTTTCAATACCTGCCTGCGTGTTATTATGTAGTTTACACTGCTACACAATAAAATCACTGAAAATACGCACGAAACTTTTTGATAACCGCCATTGTCGTAATCATTGAACCCGGCCTTGAGAAACTGAAAAAAAGCTTCGTGTAAGGGACAAATTTGACGTTATCATATAAACCGTTTGTTTGTGTTATAAGGTATAGGCCTGGGATGCGGGATGGCCACGCTGTGCTTGCTGGTGATCATCGCCGTCTGCATCTGGCGGAGGAGGAAAAGGGCCCAGTCACCTAACAGGTACATCGTGTACTTTACAATTACTGACGTGTCCAAAGGTCTTAGAGAAGACGTCTGACTAAACTTAAAGAAGCTCGGAAGGATAATAGTCGTTTTACCGTTCACTCAACCAATTACCGATATGGTAATATTTTTTTGTTCTCTGAAAAGCTGACGAAACATGGTCTCAGGTGTTTTAAAGTAGCTCAAGTAATTGGTATCCGAGAATACCACGGAGCGAGCATTGCGAGGGATCAGAGAATTCCTGGTTCGAATATTAGCAGAGTTGCTCCAAAGAATGGCTGAACACAATTCTTGTATTAAAGCAACATATTTGTATAATGTATACGTAACCCTTTAATTGAATAAATATCTAGTTCAATCAAGGTACTCGTAGGTATAGCGCTGTTCATTCAATTGACGATTTATTAGAGACGATAACTATTTAGCATCAAGAATGCTGTCTGTTTTTTTGTCTTCCGGTCACGCTCTATAAGAATTAATTATTAACGTAATGTTGAAAACGGTACGTAATTAAGGTACCTATCAGATGCTCTACAGCAAATAACCATCATCCATCCATAAGTAGAAGTAATTATTTACCAATTTAATGTTTATTATTTCAGAAGGAGGACAATTGCGTCCGGCGATGACACATTGGAAGAAGAGGGATCGGAAATGAAGGTATAACATTAAACCACTTATTCAAATGTCACAAAATAATCCCCATAGATTCTGGTGGAGGATGTAGATGTGGTCATTTTTGTATGGAAATATTTGAATTGTATACAATAAAGATTAAACAGTAAATATGTACAGTATAGTATAGTAATGGCACTGACACAGAGCGCTTCGACGACGGGCGGGCGGCTGGCGAACGGCGGCGTGCGGGACGCCGGCGAGCCGCTGCTCAACGGACACGTGCACATCACAGAGAACCCGGCCGTGAGTCGCTCTTGTACAACTACACAACAATATTACAGGGGATTCCTCGGACATACGTTCTAACAAATCCTTACATTAGTAATCTAGCTGAGACTATTTCGGGTTGGAAGAAGTTCTACCGGTCACCTATAGCACTTCACACACATATGAAAATATTTAAATGACTTCCTCACGCTGAGAATCCATCGTCAGCAAGTAAGTTATAAATAAATTGTAAACAGTTATTTAGGTTAGATTATAGGTTATTGAAACCGAACACGTAAGACCGTCTTGCTGAGCTCTGCTCCGACTAAACGAACACAATTTACAGTCTAAGACACCGAATGGTCGTATGAAAAAGGGGCGCACGTACGAGGCGTTCGACGTGTCGCGACACGACGCCGACACGACCGCGGAGACCGAGCTGGACGAATCGACCGCCTACAGGCTGCTGGACACGTCGCGTCAGCCGGAGTACGACGTGTCGCGCTCCTCCCGGGACATCGATACGTTCAACAAACTCCCCGACGATAACATGAACTCCGAACTCAACAGGAGCGTCGTCGCTCTCGACAACAGCAAAATTCACCCCACGCTGCAGCCGAACGGTTGAACCCGCTCGGCTGAACACAGAACTACATTGGGGTAGGCGGCCCCGCGTATGTACAGTTAAGCCGAACCACGAGATCGTATAGTGCTCGCCAATCTTTATGGTCCCTCCGAACTGCGTCGCATGTCGAAGCTCGCGCACCGTTCCCCTCCCCCCGCACGCCCCGGTGATACATCGCGCACCGCGCACGCGACGGAGCGGCCGCTAATTTTGGCGCGAACTGTACAAACGGATTAGGCGAGGATAGCTCGGCGTTTCGTTCCTAACGTAGACTTATTTTCGATTAAGGCTGATTCGGTAAAAGTACGGGTACGTAATACGTAATATTATTATAGGTGTAAATACGTAGGTCGGTCGGAAGTCCTCGTCCGCGCGGAGTTATTCTCGCTTAAAGTGACCTTCGAGCGATGGAAGCGCGGAACGAGACCAGAAGCGGGCGAGACGCCGCGCGTGTAGTTACCCAAGTGTCGCCGACGATCGTTTCGTTGGTTGATTTGTCCGTTTCTCCGTATTTCGAGTGTATTGTAAATAGCGACCGCCCGTTTTGGGCCTGTACATAGAGTTGTCGATCGGCCTGAGATTAGCGTCAAGACAATAACGTAGGACGAAGCGACGTCGCCGGGAAGTCCCGACCTCGCTATCGAATAGTTGTAAGTATTGTACGTGGAACAGTGCCTCAGGAACCACCCTACTCAACTCGCTGTAGTGCAACTTAGCGTACAAAATATACAATCCAAACGACAGTTTTATATGAATTTGCATGTACATAACGAATATTTATTGATGTTGACAAGTATTTATTGTTTCTGACATATGTTGATACAGCTGTAAGCCTCAGATGCTATCGGTTTCCTTCACGTTACATTCCACTGAACCTCTCCGCTCTCCGCTGTCCGCTCTCCGCTCGCCGCTCGTCGCGCACTCTACCGACTACTTCACTTACTTCAACTGAACGCACAGTTTTCTACTCTCTAAGTCCTGTTATAGTTGTTCGCGTTTACTCTCGTTTCTTTACAAAACTTCAAAAACCTAAGAAAAACAACTAGATAGTACCTATAAACATAGAGCGTTAAGTATAAAAATTATTATTAAAAGATGAAAGTTACAACGAACTACCGTTATAATGAAATAGTTGTAGTACGTACGCGTTATCGTTATAATAAATAATTATAATGTGGCATAATATAATGAACGTTAAATACGGTTTAGAGCATTTAGGTAAGTGTATAGACGTGCACACGGCACTTTGAAACATTTCGTACATAAAGCTGTTATTCTCTATAACTATAGCAACGTTCATAAAAACATATTTTCTACATAAATAACGAAATATGATAGAATGTTTTTTTTATTGTTATAAACATTGTTAAAGTTATATAACTCGGTCTCATGTCCCGTCATTTCAAGATACATATTCGTTAATTTAACAAACACCTCTACCCGCAACGCAAACAATTTCTATTATATTAATAAATATCTTTTTTTTTTTATTATTGTAATACCGACAATAACAGAACTGTTTTATTAAATTTATTTAAAATTTTATTTATTAAAATTAATTCTTAAAGACCTTTTATACTCAATTTAAATCGAAATTATCTATTTAAGAAGATAAAACGTACATACCCTAGTTATGATACAGGAGAAGTCACAAAATGCAAAGTATCATCTTTTGCTAAGTGGTTTTTACTTGATGCAGTTACAGACAAAACAAAAAAAGTTAAAAAATATGTTTTAGATTTTTATTTTTATTTTAAATCCTACTCTACATCAAAGTGTAAAAAAATAATAAATGTCCGGAATCGACACCTAAAAATTGTTATGTTAGTGTAGGTACGTTATTTTACCTAACGTTAAGGTTTGATTAATACCTGAAACAAAAAATCAGCTGAAAGAAAAAGAAAAAAATTAAAACCGTCGTGCACGTCTATAAATATTATAAAAAAACAAACGTCTTTGTAGACGTTTTCCTGTAACAACGGAAACCAGTTGTTCAATTATCGTTACGTTGGACACGATCGTTATTCCATATCACAATTGTATCTACCTCATTTTCTTCGTTGTAAGCTTCTTTAGATGTTACGATTTTAATGTTGTTCGATTAAGTTTTCTAAATATTTGGTAATATTATCGCCCATCGAGTGGTTTCCGAGCCGCGGGCGCCGGCCACGTGGCAGCTATAAGTATTTTATTTATTTATTTTAGGAACGTAAGACGTCATTTATATTTTCGTTGTCGTCAAAAGTGGGCTTATTGTCGGTAACGTTATTCTTTATCTTAAATTAATTCTTGTAATCTAAAAATAATACAGTTATTCTCTATAAACGTTGTTCCTGATTAAAGTTTCCATTTGAGTCACCGCTTACGCGTGCGCTGTCGAATTCGATTCGACTGAGTTAGTTATGTCAACGGCAATAAGTCCATTCGTCGCAGTTATATGTTTATGTTCTGGTACGTGAAGTAAATATTTGCAATCTTTTAAAGTTAACATCAATAACAATTAATTTTGACGTAATTCTGGTTTTTGGAGTACCTACATTTCACACGTTTGAGCAGATAAATGGTACGATCTTTTGAGATGTATTGTTTTATAGATCATACACTTCGTGGTATTTACCTATACGCTCCAATGTTTATGATTTATTTTTGCTTTACACTACGTAAATGTCGTGAAAACGCTCAATTATGAAATTAATATTATACATTTTGACATGTGTAGTGAATATTTTTGTTATACACTGCATTTTCGTTGATTTGTAACTTTTACAAGATTGCAGTTACTTTATTACGAACTGGTTTTAACCATTGGATGCAACTTGTGCATGCAGCGCAGATGGCGCCACATGTCTAGTAGCTTGTCGACTCCAGCGGACGTTACATTCAAACGATGGTTTGGAAGCACAAGCACCTAGGTACAATTTATATTATTGTGTATAAATTGTAAGTTGTAATTATATATAGACTGGTGTTTTGAAAAGTTAAATTTGTGTTGTATGTACGTCTTGTAGGTTTAAATTATACATTTATATTTACGGGTTTTGTTTTAAAATTACTTCATGTTTACAATTTACAACGTTTTTGTGTTAAAAAATACATCACAATTTTTGTATTTGTTATTATTCGTTGGTATGAATTCTGTTTTGTTTATACGAATCGATCGGAACAGTTATACGTGACACTTAAGTTATTATTATGTTTTTATATCAAATTTATTAATTAATATTATTATGCTCTTTAACTTTTTAAAACGCTCTCGAATACGATTGTAAATATTACGATATATATAATGAAGTATAAACTCAGTTTAAATTTTAAATTTAACGGAAAATCGCCGACTATGTACCTGAAACTTCAATTACACTAAGTTAACTTAGGCGTAGTGTTAGATCTTAAAGTCTAGAATTGTACCTTCGACGCTAGGTTTTATAACAGGGTCTAAAGTTTCGATTGGCATCTAGGACACGACGTATCGAGTTGGTATTTTATTTACCCCCCACTTCCCAGCATACAGGTACTGTAAGTAAAAACCTATACATCACAGTGTTAAAAGCGTGAGAGAATTTCGCTGTTGTCTATATAATAATGTTGAAATAATTACCGGATGTTATTATCGTAAATAGTCCCGCGTCACGGACCAATTACAGCCAAAATGTTAGTACGAGCGCACCGTTTGTGGACTGGTATGACGATGTCCCACTGCCACAACACTAATATTTTTACATTACTTTTAATAATAATGTTACGACACCTAGGGTATATTAGTCTATCGATACTACTTATACGATGGAGCCGCCGATGGCAGTTCACTCGGTAAGTCGGTTTAGTTATTGTTTATATGCGTAATGTAAACAACGTTGTGATAGATGGCGCTGTCGGCACCTCGTCGTACCAACTCCAGTCGTTATGTAATGTTCAAATGTACCGTAAGTGTAGTTACTATTTTATACCGTGTAGTGTACCTACGCGTACATTATACATTTATGTTCGACGCTGATTTAATTATTGTTGTAACGTCACTAAGCAATGGTGTTCGCGAGTTCACTCTAGGTTGTGTTTAACAATATTTATTTAAAACCACTGTTTAACGTAACGTATGGTATTACGAGTTTCGAAGCCGTCAATGTTATCGTTTTATTATATTGTGCTCTATTATTGTAATTATTGTGAAACCAAAACGTTTATCGCATCGCAATAACAGATACCTGAATGATGTACAATGATTTTTGTAACTTATTTATCGTAAGTGTGCACTTTTATGCATGATGGTACTAGATTAGTCAGCAACTCGACGTTCAAAATTTTACTAATAAAGATATAATAAAGACCACAGATTAATAAAGTTAACCGGCTTACATTGTTACCTGTACAGATTTATATCGTTAAATAGATCGTTGCTGACTGTACTGGCATACATTGATCCATGTTTTTACTGACGTTATACATGGCTTAGTGATTGTTTTTATAATTTAAATGTAGTTTTTCATTTTAATAACTGTTTTCCGTTCACGCGTTATTTATAACGATAAAGGACCACTTTTAATGTAAAATTAAGTGTATTTGTTTAGAATTTTTGTTCTTAAATTTTTGACTGTTAATATTTATGAATACAAATTATAACTATGACCGTTAAAATACTTTTTGTTGATTATGTACAAATATCGCATTTAATCATGTTATTTATGATTTCTTTGAGAAAATATGGATCAATATATGCAATAGATGTTAAGATATACTACAATAGATAAATAAGGGTTCAGCGCAGACGGGGATGGAACGGGGGTGGGATCGCCCTCCCTTTGTTAGACGTATAATTGGGACTTCTGGATTTTACGGACCATTAAAGATTCATATATGATTATTGAATGAACTTGCTTCTGAGGTTCCGAACTGCAATGACATGGGATCCTTCAAGAAAGGTAAAAAGAGTACTCATCCAGAGCCCTTTATTGGTGAGTCCTCTGATGTTGTCCATATTATACTTTACGATAACCAATCAATATGTAGCAGATTTGTTTTTGTTATGGATAAAAATATATATATGTTGTGTATTCGACCAATTTTTAAGTGTACATATAGATAAATACAGAGCGTTAGAGTCAGTCCAAACCAATGTTGCCATAACGCTATTTCGGGCGGCAAAAATACTTGTAAATAAAATATTTCCAGCAGAAAAAAACTGTTCGGAAATATTGTTGTTTAATTTTAGCAGAAAATTAAAATTAACCTTTCAAAAATAATTATCTATCTGAGAAGTTAAAAAACGAATTAAATATCCCAAGTCTGTTATAAAGAATCATACTAGTTAATAGTCCCAACTGTGTTGTAACCGCTAATAAAGATAAAATCCAGATAAGTTTCAATAGATATTATGTCGGTGTGTTGTCTGTCCGTCTCCGCTGACTCTGTTACTGATATATAGTGTTGACTGTACAGTTTTGAGTCTACCTTTACATTGGCTTGTCCGTCCTTGGAGTGAAAAGAATTGAAAAAAAAAAACAAAAGCCTGATATACGTGCCTCTGAAGATAATTTTGAATCTCATTTCGCAATATTAATTATTCAATTTTTACAATTTTAAATACGGTTAAGGGAGGCTAAGATAGATGAATTTGGGAGTCGGCACAAATGATTAAATTTCGTTCCGACAATAAAAAAATATATTTCAATGAGAAAGTCAAATTTATATAAACGGAGATGTAATCGTTTTTTTTATACAAAAAAATGACCAAATTCTTAAGTGACATTGTTCTATTATTAAAAGCGAGTTGAGCGCCATCTGTCAGCCTCCCTCCAGACTAGTTAGTTGGTGCGGGTACTTCATTCCATTATTGTTTACTGTCCAACAGCAACCTTTGTTACAACCACACATTCCATATTGGCTGCAATAGTTTTTCTTACCAGATTTTTATGTTGTTTACCTATTTAAATGTTTCATGTTTTTTTACATGGCAACACTTTTAGGGTAGTGAATGAGCTCTAGTATCATATATTAGGCTCAAATCTGTATGAAATATACAAGTTCACCTCTTCCTTTACTAAACAAAAACAACACTCAAAGTGTATGCTTTTTATTTATTTAGATTTTAAAATAGGCTCCGTATTATAATCTAAAAGTACAAAGTAATACCCTAAAAG
>DWPQ01000620.1:0-15318 GCA_018251795.1 Perichares adela | reverse complement strand
CTGACGGATTGACGTAATGTAGCTAACTCCTACGTGTACAAACGAAATATTTGTAATATATTTGTATGTACATACTGTACATAAGTCTGTCGGTCGTAAAATGTTAAACTGTACTTCTAATTTCACACTTTAATTTATTGATACTTACGATACGATACGGATTTTACAAGTTTGTTTTTCCAAATACAAATGCGCTGTCGATACGATCCTATTAAACTTAAACCTAGGGAAATGCTATTGCCATTGCTATCATGTAATTACAGGACTTTCCACAATTACCCAGGTCACATAGCAACAAACAAAAAAAGAGCTTAAAAAACTTAAACTTTTCTGATGAAGACAGAAACACAATTAGGCTAGGATCTCATTAGTCCGGCCAATTTTAATATAAGATCGATTATAAATACTATGGAGAAGTAGAAACAACAGGACCATCAGAGTCACGCAATGACCAGAGTGAGGTGTTTGGATAGCTCAAGGTGATCTTAGCTTTTCCATGCTAGACCCTCTCATTAAATTAAAGCGGGGTTTCAATAACTAAGATCCTAGATGACACTATACACTATGTATAATCTACCGGACAGAACCTACATATTCCGTTAAGTCCTTCAAGTTACAAACAACCTTAAGCATACTTCCTTTTAATACTATTTTGTCCTAACACTTCCGGCAGTTTTTGCGACCATCACGTATCTTTTTTTCCCACTAGCTATCCTTTGTAAATCCCAAAGATTGATCGGAGAACTATCAAACGGGAAGCATCCACAAAATCTCTATTAAAATACGTCGTTAAACATTAAAGGCATAAAGTGCTTTTTTATAACAATAGCCGACAAACGAACAGACGAAGTCCCTGATAGTAAGCGGTCACCGCGTGCAATGATGTCCGTGACTCCATAGACATATACATAGACAATAGTGAGGGACGCGTGCTCGACTAAGCAGAACAGCATATTACTGCCTCTCCGGAGGCTGGTAAAAAAACATTTAATGAATTTAACCAGACCTGTAAGAAATTCTATCATCTTGAATGGTACCTTCCGAATTATACTGGGTGATACAGAGCCCAGCGACCTCCATCAGGCTGGACGCCATATCCTCGTTCTTTGTTCAGCAATGTGCACCACATGCATGTGAGGTTGTTTTAAGCGAAAGGATGGATGGAGCCCCTTACACCTGGACCTGCTAGATAAAGAGAACTGAAAAACATCAGTGTTCTTGAAACGGAATATTAAAATAAACAGACAGGCAATAAATGGGTCACTGTCATCCACAAACAATTAACTTCAAGGAGAGTAAACGGAAGTGCTCATCAAAGCGCTACTTCCCTGGCAATTTTGTTGGGAATTTTTGAAATGCATTTAGCCTTTCAAACTAGGTAACTGGGACAATTCTTAATAACTGTTATTGGTAAATGGTATTTGACGTATACCTACTAACTATTATACAATTTACGTGTGCGTACAACATTGAATCTTATTGCCTTTGTTTCTGTACTTTTGTATGGCGCATAAATAAATAAATCGCCGTAACCAACATCGACCATAAAACGTTTTTAAACGTGTCAAAGGCGGGAACCAGTCGAACGCCATATAAAGTATAATTCGCGACTGTAATTGTCATGCATATTTATATCTACAAATTAATAAACTTCAGCCCCGTCAATTCAGCTATGTCTGTAGCTAATTTGCTATGCAAGCTATGAATATTATATTAGCTTCGGTATGTATGTGACGGAATCTTCGAACGCGATTTTGAAGCAGAAATCTTTGAACGATGGAGCTGAAATTTTGTATACCTATACATTTAGTTTGGATGTCAGTGTAATCATATCTTAAAAAAAAAACCTACACGTTATCCACGAAAACTCGCTAAGACTCACAATCAATCACTACAGTTTCGAAACGGAGTGGTGAAAATAGATTTAAAATAAAATATATTTAAGAACAAGCGTTTCTATTAATTACAAGAGCTTTAAAATTAATCTTACTAACTACGTGTGCCAAAAACATCGTTCTTAAATAGTTGTACTTCATTGAATTGAGCTTATTAACTGGTTTTGTCAGAGGTCGTGATGAAGATAACGGCGCAGACAAGGAGAAGGCGGGCCGCGGCTGGGCTTCCAGCTCTAACCTTAGTTACAACGAACCACCCAAAAAGGACGCCTTCTCCACGGGTGAGTACTCTTGCCAATTTTACTTTTCTCATTGTGAACTTAAAAAATTACAACACTGTAATTCCCTCTAGCGCGCCTTCATCCTAATCACACTCTATAACTGTCCTATCCCTGGGATCCTCTCGCACAATATGCGGTGGACTATGATGATGATTATAAAAAAAATACACATCTTTGAGGATATCATGAAGGACTTTTAAATAATCGGTTTTCGTTCGATGTTTCCTTCATCCTATAATAGGTCATGCCAAGTTTTGGTAGTAATAAAATAAGATATGTTCGCGTCGATAAACCTAATCTTTTATATTAATTATATGAACTAATAGAGTACACAGTCGAAAATATTTATTGAATAGTCTTCGCTTTTACCGAAACATGGAATAATTATTTTTAAACAGTCTCCGTTTTTATCGAAGTATCCAACTGCACCATAAGAGTGTGAAGGAAAAATTAACTCAATTAAAAATTAAAATTATTTACTGTTTAACTCGAATTATATTAGGCAATGAAAGCCTAAAAACACAAAGTTAAATTTCGTAAATAGTTATTTTTTTAAACGATCTTGAAGGCTAAAACACTGCACACAAACAGTCCTTTCATGTCCCTAACAGTCATGTCAATAAAGAGTTATGACTTGATTCCTACTGTGATATTTTGATTCTAAATGTAGGGATACATAGCAAAGAAAATTTAGGAAAAATTAAAGTAGATAAAGATACAACGTAAGCACACGAATATATACACTAACTCGCATTTAATTAAATTCCCACGTCCTTCACACATGTGTAGGTTTGTAGCTGTTCTATTGTATCAATATTGAAGGCTATGGTTACATTTAGAATGCTAACTCGAAGGGTTATATTTAGTAAACAAAAAATATTAATATAACTCTGTAGGGCAGATTCTCATGTGCTAATTTCAAACTAGCTGATTCCAAGGCAGTGTCCTGTTCAGATGAATCATTCAAATAGGATAATTTCTTAATAAAGTCCATTCGGTAAAACATTTTCTCGAAGATCAAACCTGAGCGATGTATTTACAGAGTTACGGTTCAGTTTATTTCGCAGATAACGTTATTCAAAATGAAGTTAATTTAGTAAAGCGTTTATGTAACAATAGTTCCTCAATACAATGAGTCCTCGAAATAAATTCTTTCGTTAAAATAATATTTCAAACTTCGAAACAAACTATACGATGTATCGATATAATAACGTTGACATATACGAGCGACATGCGATAAAAGAAGTTGGTTTCGCACATAATACCCGTATGTGTAAACCCGTACCACTATCACAGTTAACACGTACGTCATGATTGTAACCTTTAAGATCCTAATCCATTAGACGCCATTAGTTGCAGGGTCAATAAAATGAAATAGTAAGGTAGTGCTTGCCAAATTATCTTTATTACATACATGCCTTCTGAGATAAACAGTTTCCTAAGTACCTATATAAATAATGCAATAATGGAGCAGGAACTGTATATCAATTTTGTGTTTAACTATGATTGAATAAACGCTCAACGGGTTCTTACTTTAGTGGTCTGCCAGCACGATCCTAAAAAGCAATTTAAAAGAATCGGTTGGAATTGTTCCGTCTGCTATTTGCCAGCGTAACGATTAACGTTATTTGACCATAGCATTATTTGATCATAACGTTCTTTGACCATAACGTTATTTGACCATAACATTATTTGATCATAACGTTCTTTGACCATAACGTTATTTGACCCTAACATTATTTGATCATAACGTTATTTGACGATAACTTTATTTGACCATAACGTTATATGCTATTTATACTCCAGGGTTCTCCAGAACCAGCATATCATGGACGTCGACGCCGGACTTGGGGGCTAACGACAACGACTCCACAACAGCCGTCACTGTCAGCTTGAAGCTGCCAAAGCGACGGTCAACGGGCCCGCTCCCTCCCTTGGACACGGGACAAAATACCACCACAAGTATGATTAATGGACGTAAATTTAGCACTTTGATTTATGTTTGTTCAACGCTATCGTCCAGTCAATGGCGATTCTGGCAGTAGTTTATAATGTTTTAGGATGTGAGCGATTTCTCTTTAATATATAGGTATGATTCTGGTTTGTTTAGTATAAAGGGCCGCATAACTTATTTATACCAGCTCTGTTAACTCACGTATAAAATAAGGTATTAACACGAAGTATAAAAAAGTACATGAACATTGGACACCTTCAAATGAAAATTAGAATTTTATGACAGTCTTGGCGCGACAACAGGAGTTGTCGAGTTCTTATTCAATATACTAATTGAAACTATAAAACTGTGAAATCGCCAAATTACCTACAGCGGTTACTGAGTCATAACGTAAAGCTATCTACCGAAAATACACGCCGGTAGACAGACAGGGAAACATTAACGAGAAATATCTGCTCGTCATCAGTTGTTTATTTTCTAAAACTTCTAACAAGGCCTTGCAAATATTTCGAATTGTTGGGAGTTTTCATACTACACCAACTCGAAAATGTTTGATGTTATTAAGACTGTTGTTTGTGTTCATATTTGATATTAATAACATTATGTTTGTATCCAGCGACAGATGTAGTGACGTTGCGACGCCCGTCCCCCTCACCCCCGCGTTCTACAACGCAACAGCTCGCAATCACCAAAAATGATTCGCTAGCTGAACGTGTCAGGAAAGTAAGCTTATTCTTTATTTTTCTTCATTTCCAGAATTTAAATTTGTCCTCTTCTGTACTGATGATCATGCCCCACAACCGTATTTGATTAAAGCGATCCTTAAAGACTCTTCATTGTAATTGTTGATCAGCTCTCCAATGGCTAATGTAGCCAATTTGACCGCTAAATATGCGCCCACATTTCTTTTTTGTACTATTATGTTTTCAGGACATAATATTAATGACATGCAAAAGCCATAAGTAGAACCCCAGTACATTTATTTCAATGTTATTCGGTACTGTTCAAATGTAACTAGGCCAAACTCGGTTAAAATATAACTTTAGAGTCTATCCGTCTGCATATATGAAGCTCAAAATAAACAAAAGGTCACCATCAAAGTTAGAGTTTGGCAAAGCTCAAGATGTTACATATAACTAATTGAGGAAATGACCTATTATTTTGACGGATCCCTTTATAACTAACAAAATTTAAATAAAACGTAGAAGGTATTGCGCCGTTAATAAGTAAGCATATTTATGATAAGGTACCGTTGCTACATAGATGTGGTCTCTTCATTTCACAATGGTAAGTCAAAAATGTTACAGATGAATCTGATGAAATCCCAGAGTAGTTTTGAAAAGGAATCCAGTCTTGAAAAGGAAAGAGAACGACGAAGCACATCAAGAAGTAAAGAAGAAGAAAAATCAAATAAATTAAAAGAAGAGAAAACGGCTACAAAAGAAGACGTGAACTTCCTTATGCAGGTAGACAAAGAATGAAAAAAAATGTTTTCGACCTGATCATTTATTATCGGTTTTATTTAAAGACTAGCTGACCACGCTAACGTTGTTTCGCGATATAAATTATTTGTAATGAATATTTTGTTATTGGGGGTTCGTGATAAAAGGGTGAAAATTGAGGGTTGTATGTAGTTTATAAAAAAATAAAAATTATATCCAAAAAATTAAAATGTTTGGGGTTGATCACCCTTATCACTTAGGTGTATAAAAATATATTACGATTTATTCTCAGGCCTAGCGAATATAAATATAAAATTTCATTATAATCGGTCAAACTGTTTCACAGGAGTACGGCACTGTGACACGAGAATTTTCTAAATAAGATATATTTTGCATGTTTGTAGGTGAAGAATAGTAGAAACACTGCAAATAAAAATAAAGACACAAATTTGAAACCTCCGTTACGGGGTGGTCCTTCACGTGACAAAGAAGATGGGTCTGACGACGAAAGCACGGCTGGTACCATGACCAGTGACACTACACTCGTAGACGCCAATGTTAAAGAATACCAGGTAATTAGTGATATTGCAACACTATTATTATACTTGTACTTTCCAGGATCGTTTTCAGTCAAAGTTTACACGTTAAAAATCATACCCGAGGTAATTGCTTCTATATCCGAAACAATTGTTACTCATTTTTAAACATTTGGTGAAAAATTTTCCTAGTTCTATGAATTAGAATTCATAACTAGGAAACTATGTGGCATTAGATTTAGATCTATAACTATGAAAAGTATTATATAAACTTAACTCTATCCCCTATTCCGCAGAAATAGATCTATTGTCCAAGACGAGAAGTATTTTAAATAATGTTGTAATAATAAGTTCATAGACATGCAAAATCTTATCGGTTTAGTGGCATCCAGGTGGTATCGTAACACAAAGTAATTTTTTTATGCTTTATATTAATAACAAGCCAGAACGTAAAAAAATATTATATTTAATGTCTAGATTCAGCTCAGTTAACTTAAATATTGATGTGAACTAAATAAAAATAAAACAAAAAAACGTACTACAATATAGTTTTTAAATATGCAGTTTCTTTCAATTTTGTGCCATTTTCAGGATCAAATAGAAGTACTGAAACAAGAGGTAGATTTTCTTAAAAAACGTTGTGAAAGAGTTGAAAAGGAGAAGAGTGACATTTTACTAAGACGTCTAGCAAACATCGATACTGTGAACAAATACAGCACCGGACGATCTTCTGAGGTACTCAAACTGCAACAGAAGATCAATGAATTGACGTCTCAGAATGAAGACCTAAAAGATGAGAAAAAACACTTAACATTAAAAGTAAAAGAAGTTGAAGCTGAATTAGAGGTAAATAGATAAAATATTATGGAATCCTATACCTATATAACCTATATAAATATTATTTATTCAGTAAACGTACCTTCAAAAGCGTTCTCAAATTCAATGTTACAGTCTCGGCCCTCTGTGGAAGCGCAAACACGTCAGATAGAACAGCTGAGGGCGAAGCTACTAGCGGCAGAGACTCTATGTGAAGAACTGATGGATGAAAACGAAGATATGAAGAAGGAATTGCGGGATCTAGAAGAGGAAATAGAAGAGATGCAGGACAATTTCCGGTTTGTAGAAGTAATCAATTAGAACAAATAGTGACATATTAATTTTCTACTTCCAAAAATATGTACTTATGTGGTTTTTTATTGTAGAGAGGATCAAGCGGATGAGTACTCCTCACTTAGAAGAGAATTAGAGCAGAAAATTAAAGATTGTAGAGTACTGTCCTTCAAGCTGAAAAAGACTGAAAGAAAAGCTGATCAGTTAGAAGCGGAAAAAAATGACCAAGAAAAGAAATTGTTAGAGGTAGGTAACGAATTAACTGTGCATTACGTTTTAATTCGCTAGTTAATACTAACATTCCTTAATATATTGTATCATCTTTGCATTTAATTTGATATATTAAGCTAGCGAGTCCTAGTTGTCGCGATGTCGCATACGGAACTTCGGTAAGATCCATTAACCAAAAAGATATAGTTTTGTAATTACCTGAATTAAGAACCAATTTACGAAATTCCAATTAACGCTTTATGTCCTTTGTAGATAGTTGGTGGAGCAGACGGCATGCAACGTGAGAACAGGATAAAGGAATTGGAGCAAGAGGTTGCGCGATCGACCGAAGTGGCACTGAGATTGCAGAGAGAGTTAGCTGAAGCCAACACTAAGTTAGCCGCTGCTTCTGGTGCGCCACCTGCTAATGTCGGCAAACAGATGACTCCTGCGGAAAGGGTCTGTCCTTCATATTATTTTTTTTATTTTTCAAATTCACGGTCACAAAAAGCAGTATCATGAAAATACTATTAATTATGATATATCATATTAGATATTAATAATGAATAAAGTAAAAATAGCGTTTTATCTGCTGTCTTTTGAATGAACTTACTTGAAAATTAGGCCAGAGTTTAGAGTGCGAAAGAAGATCATTAATGGCACATGGCCTTACAACTATTTATATCTTGTTATCAATGAGTTTATAAAACTTGATGATAGCATCAAAACTAAAGTAATCATATTTTAATACCACATAACTTTTAACAGCAAAAGATATCACGATCGTCCCTCACACGAGGTGGAAGCCAGGAAGACCCCGCTCAGCTGCTGCGTGACCTCCAAGATTCATTAGAACGTGAAGCTGATCTACGCGAACAACTACGTAACGCTGAAGAGGAGGTATGTCGTACATCTTGTCTTTGAATAATTTCAGAACGTATGAATAGGTGATTATAACTCCCTACACTTCAACTGGAGAGGCAAGCCTATATCTATCGACTTATGTATCATGATGTGAGCTGGTCACACACACAAACAAGCTAATCTAACTCAGATCCCAGAGGCAACAACATATGTATCACCTAACTCAAATGAAACTGCTGTCTTGCTTGGCTATAATGAACTAATAACAACATGTTGGCTAGAAGTAAGTTTAGTTCTATGCCATAAACATCTGTTCGATAAAACGTAATGATAAAATGAATAACGCATTTAAGTGACGTATGGATGGATATTTAGGAAAAAGAGTGTACGCCACATTTAACGCTTTTACCAAATTACATGACTTAATTGTAGATGTAATTCTATATTTACAATGTAGTGGATTATAATATATAACGGTTTTCCCCTAACATTTATCTTACTTATAAATATGATCCAAATTGATAAATTTGTATTGCTTCTAAGTATTTAACTATAGCTTCATAACAATTTACCCGATACTTACATACTTGTCTCCTTATTTTTACACATAGTTAAGTACATAGGGAAACAATTCTATTTATCGGGGGATTAGCGGTCACCGCAGTAAACTGGCAACTGGCCAACGCTTGACAGTAGACTCAGTGAGTAAGGTCAATCACGATACAAATACACTATACGTGTAAACACAAGAAAAGCAAAAACTGCGCTGTTTTTAACGAATTTCTTCAAGACCAGCCCATCAGTTTTATACTCACATCAACATAATGAACGAAAACTAGAAGTTGCTTTTGAAACCTGAATTTATTTTATCTTCAAACAGGCAAATCGATATCGACAACGCTTCGGAGGCAAAAGGATTCCTCCGCTACCGAAAGTTACATCGCCTGCACCCCCTCGTCTTAGTTCAACTAAACCTGCTGCCAATGACTTTGAAAATCAACAAATGCTCGAAAGGCAGTTGGCATTAGAAAAAAAACTGGCATCTTTAGATATAAATCATATGTCGATCGGTATCAATCAAATAATTCAAGCTCCCCAAGATCAAATCCTTTTTTATTCCCAAGGATCTCAAGCAAATCTCATATGTTTCGAAGATATTGCTACTGACACAAGAAAAGTAACATTAGATTCCAATGTGCAATGTTATCCAGATAATTCAGACATGTTTACCCAAACAAATATTGCTTTCATGAAAGCCAAGAATATACAGACGGAATATTTGAAATCAAACTGTCTTATACAAACTGATAAACCAAAAACTAGACACGCTAATGTTCAGACTTCAAACAAACTTAACAGTAACAAATGCTTACAAACTGTTATAAAAAACGTTGAACAAAAAGATGCTTCTACTCAATTTGATGTTAGTATAAATGATGGAAAGGCACAGGAACAATCGCATTCGACGACAAATATGTCCCAATCTAAAGAAAATATATCAGACAATAATTCAGATAAGTCGAATGGATCCTCTAGGGAGTCGGATAGTCCCCCACTGTCGTCAGAGAAGGCAACTACCTCATCAAACCATTATACTTTCCCATTCGTTTCCTTGTTCAATTCGTTGGCAGTAAGGTTACCAACTGTAGGTACATAATAATTTTCACCTTAACTTAACTACGTGTTGCTTTGTATAAGACGTGTATGTACGTAACAAACCCTGTGAACTATAGTTTAGTTGAGAGGCATTTTGCGGAATAGAATTATAATAAACTAACGAATATTTTCAGGCAAATAACTTGCGTAAAACTGCATCAAGAGTCGAGGACGACAATGAGTCCTTACTTCTACAGCTGAAGAAAATGGCTACCAAAGCCAGAAGTACGTCAAACTAATTATGTTATTGAAAATCTATCCAGTTTGTATATCCCCCGTTCCTAAAGTCACCCCCTTGCATTGTACCTAATAACACAATTTACGTTATTATACTCCATAACCAATTCGCAGCTGTTACTTGTTCTTCTGAAATTGCGACGTTCTCACTAACATGCTTTTGCCTCGATAGGACGATTCATTTTGTAAATAGATGTTTAAGCAGGCGTATCTCTCTGTGGTAGCCATTTTCTACAGTTCAGTTTGAGACCTGGTACAACAAAAAAATTCTTCAGTATGGTTTTATCTAAGATTCATTTGTACATGTTTAACTATTATTCAAATTAATATAACTAATATTTCCTAACGAAAGTCATAAATTTAACATCGAACATTTTGTAATGCAATACTAAATTCCTATTCTTGCTTATATTTTATATGTATATTTTTAAAATATCACTGTCGAAAGATGACTTTTCGTTTCACAGGTCGTAAACTATCACCGACTCCACCTACAAACAGGCTGGCAATTGAAGCACCTAATGAAAAAGATGAAGGAATATCTGATGAAGAAGATCCAGCCGAATTACGGCTTTTACTGGAACTCAACGAGCAGGTTGAATATCTTTTTATGAACTGCGTATACTGAAAAAATACACATTTAACATAATAGTTTTTTGTAGGAAGCGGCGGTATTACGAAGAAAGGTAGAAGAATTAGAACAAGATAAAGATTCATTGAAAAATCAAGTGAAAGAACTTACAGAAAAAATATCAAATGTTACAAAGAGTAACACAACTACAACCGTAACTGTTCGAAAAAATACCAGTAAAAGTAACAATTTAGCTGAAGAGAAATTTAAGGTACCTGAAATACAATCATCAGTAAGAAATAGTAAATATATTTATTTCTTACAATTTTAATTTACTTTCAGGTCTTAGAAGATGAAATAGCGGAACTAAGAAAAAAACTTATTGAAAAAGAAAGAGATTGTGAGAGATTACACGCCGAACTTAGCTTAGCCCAAAAAAAACCTAAAGCTTCATTAATTAAGAGCAAGTATGTAAAATTTTAAAAATATTATAAAAAAGGACGAATATATGTAACTTTTAATATTTTTAATACAAACTTAAATCTTTCAGGTCCTTGGATGGCGTAAGTGAACAACAAAACGTCGATTTAAGACGACAGCTTCAAGTCATCGAGCAAGAAGCCAGTGTCTTACGAACCAAAACTCAAAACTTAGAAGCCGATAACGAAAAACTACAAGCTGAAAATAAAAAATTACAGGTAATACTTTGTAGACAGCAAATAAGTAGACAAAAATATTTTAATTTTTGAAATAATTAAGTATAATTTGGTACAATTGTTTAACAGCTTTTGAAAAATGCGAAATTATTAAAGACAGATAAATCTTTGGAGCAAACCACTAATAAAGTGAGCCAATTAGAGACAGAACTAAAAGAAGCTTTAGCTAAAATTAAAGAATTTGAAAGCAATAAAGACAAGGAAGAAAATACTGTGAAGAAGGTCAGATTTGGCGGAGAACTGACAAAGAAAGATGCTGATAGCCTAAAATTAAAACAAGAAGAATTAGATAGACTAAAAATTACTTTTAACAAGGTAAGTATCTTTTAAAAATACATATAACTTAATCTTGAGTGAAACGTAGCCAGATGTTTAAAATATTTTAATTTCTTTATAGTTAGAAAAGGAAAAAACTAAATTGCAAACAACGCTCAAAGAACTACGAGAAGATGCAATGAAATCTTTTAAACCAAGAACACCGAAAAAGCCAACTGATATTACTACAAAATTACAAATGAAAAGGATGGTTGAAGATTTAGAAAATGAAATAGGTATTAATCGTCCTCCGTTTCTTCTTCTGTTGTATTAATATGCATTTATATAAAACAGAATCATTATTTTGCGGTAAAATAATTATAACAATTATTTTTTTGTAAAACTTGTTCTTTAGGTGACCTGTACGTTGTTATGAAGAATGCAGGTCTATCTTCCCAAGATGTGAATATTAAAGCGCAACTAGAGAAAGACATTGAAGACCTCAGATCAAAAATGTCAAAAACTGAATCAGATTTTATAAACGAAAAGAACCGGTTACAAACTGAAATAGGAAAACTAAAAGACATCAATTCTAAGTTAGAAACCGATAAATCATCGTTAACTAATAAAGTAAAAGAACTTGAGTCGGATTCCAGTAAATTCGCAAACGCAAACAAAACTCTTAATGAAGAAAAGAAAAGCTTAGAATCTCAAATTGCGAAACTCAATGCCGACTTAGGTAGGTATTAAAAATTTAGTACAATATCCAAGATGTTTTTAGGTTTTAATCGTATAAGTTTTTTCTAACAACAATTTTTATCATCTTCACAACATAGAAAAATCAAGTACACAACAGACAGCTATGTCGGATTGCATGAAAAAGATAGAAGATTTAAAAAAAGAAATGGACTTAAAGGATAAAGAAATTGAAAAACTTAAGAAGCAAGTGGAAACGATAGCTAAAATGGAACAAGATAAAAGCAAACTAATTAAAGAGGTATTAAAATGAATTATAACGTGACAAAATGTTGTAACAAAATTAGTTATCAATAATTAATATAGTAATGATATACTAATAATATACATTAATTTACTAGGTTGGAGATAAAACAAAAAAAATTGGTGAACTGGAAAAGAAATTAAAGGAAACAGAAGATAAGTGCAAGCGGACAGAAAGACTACTTTCCACTCGCAAAGATAAGCTAACCAAACTAGAAAAAGAGGTACGTACTAAAACATAAAAGACTTATATCCTTTAAAAACGGCAAGAGATGTGTATACTAGTCAAGCAATATTTTAATCCGTTGTCAATATTAATATGCCATTTTTATCAACTTAATGTTACAATAAATACAATAATACTTTCATAGAACATGCTATAAATTCATCTTATTATTGCATGGCTCATCAACATTAGCTCTCGGAAGAAAAAGTACAAGCTGAAGCCTTAGCAAATTCAAATAAACGGATGTCAGTGGATTTCACTAATGAAAAAGAGGAGTTACAGACAAAACTCTTTAAATCTGAAAGTGCAATAGTTACTTTAGAAACAGATTTAAAACAGTTAAAATCTGAATTCGACGGTAAAATTACAAACATGGAATCTACAATAGCCGCTAAAGACTTTCATATAAAACAACTGGTATTTATAGCATATTGCGTTGATTATAAACTCGCATGTTCCCCTTGAAAATGCAAAAATAATCTTGCATACTATTATACTTTTTAGGATTTTTTTTGTGTATCTTTTCCATTTAGCGCAAGCAGAATCCCAGCATGTGTTGCACATTTATAATTATTTTTAATTACTGGAAACACCTGAGATGTTATATTTAGTAAGCAGTATCAAAAAAAGTATGAACATGTTTGAAGCATTACTCCACCCCTTACAATTCTTTCTGACTATGACTCTTTTATTATTATTTCCAGTTGACTTTAAATTTTAATTGTTTCATGGTTTTTTAAATTGTAATTATGTGTATTAAAATAGGAGGATGCACTACGTGAAACATCAAATCAAAAATATGACGAAGCCATATCGTCCGTCGAAATGGCCCAAATGAAAGATAAATGTGAGAAAATGGCAAAAGAACTGGAAGATAAAGTAAGTGAACTAACTTCCGCCAAAGAAGAGTTAAGTAAGACTGAAAAAGAATATTCCACTGTAAAATCAGAGATAGTTCAGCTTAAATCCGATACAGCCAAGCACGAAAATGAAAAGAAAGACCTAGAAAATAAACTCACAACAGAAAAGAAAGAATCCACATACTGGGAAAGCAAAGCGTCTGAACTTGATACAGATTTACACGTATGTACAAATTTCTTTACCTAGTTACAAAACAAAGTGTTATAATTTCAGTACAGCCTAAAATATCTATTGTTTATTGCAGGCGGAACGAAAAAAAATTGAGCGCATGCGTGTAACACATGATAAAGACATCAAAAATAAAGAGGCAGAGTTAGCTACGTTGAAAGGAAAGCTAAAGGTGTTAGAACAGACATCAGGGGCAGGAACCAAAAGAATAGCAGAACTTAAACAAGAATATGAAGAATCACTTAAAAGTTCGTAATATTTGCTAAAATATTAAGTAAACTGGTTAAGGTGTTTTGAGGAATAATTTTTATAACAAACTTTACAGAGCTAGAACACTCATTGGCAGTCGAAAAAGCTGAATATGAAGAGTTGACAGGGAAGTACGAAATTTTGGAAGAAGAACACGTCGTAACGAAAGCACGATTAACCGTTGAAAAAGAACAAGCTCAAGGGTATTTAAAAGACATTTAAAATTTAAACTTATTTTTCAATGTCTATGTCTATATCTATTTTTCTATGTCTATGTCTATTTTTCTATGTCTATAGCCGACAAATAAACCGACGGGCCTGTAGGTTTGTGGTCACCATGGCCTATGGACTTCCGTAACACCAAAGGCATCACCGACGTCTGGATAGACAAGACGAATGCGGGGGACCCGACTTCTGGCTCTTCGATACTCAACAGTCTGCATTCAACTGTAGTGCACGCCGAACTCCAAGAGAAGGGATCATATACTATGATCTCTTAGGTGGTTTGGAGTCATTGACGGACGAAGAACCCCTTTACACCAATTTATATTTATGTTTTATTAGCATAATGATTTTCCTGAATTAATAACTTCCAAATCATTTTAGTGAACTCAAACATCTGCAAAAGGAACTAAGTAAAACACTGGCAGAATTGAAAACTCTTCAAGATAGCATGCAAACTCAGTCTTCAGCTTGGAATAAAGAAAAATCTGAACTGCAGGTACATGCACCTTACATAGAAATATAATACTATAATTCTTTGTCATTCTTCTTCTTTAAATGACTTCTTCACGATTGAAATAAAATGGTTTTTTTTATTCGAAGTTGGTTTTTACAAATACTTTTCGAAAGTCAATTTACGCCATCGCTTCTGCAAATCCCTAAGATAACTAGGCCCCAGAAGAAGAAATGAAATGAAATTTTATTTATTCGAAGTAGGTTTTTACAAACACTTTTCGAAAGTCAATTTACGCCACTGCTTCTGCAAATCCCTAAGATGAGTAGGCCCTAGAAGTAGAAGCGACAAG
>DWPQ01000619.1:0-15320 GCA_018251795.1 Perichares adela | reverse complement strand
TATAGTATTTATTACTATTAATATTATTACTATTGTGTCTATTTCATTTAGTTTATTTTTAACACCTGCCACATATTTTCATCATCACCCAGGGTTGGCTGGTGGAGACGGCCATTAGGCATTAAGCTCGCCCTTTGTTACATCCTTATTTTAAGGTGACAATAAAGTTTTTAAATAAATAATATGTGAGTAGTTTTTAGTAGGCGTTAATGAGGTAAGGTAATACTTAAGTATGTAGGTAACTAGGTGCTATTATAAGGTTAAATTTAAATGTCAAAGACCTCAGGAAATTATACCGCTACGCCGTTACATTTAGTGTAAACTTTCCTTGTAAGACTGAGACTAATGAAAATACCTAATACTACAACAAAAACATATTTTACGCTGAAAGTATTTTTTAAAAGTGTTTTAAAACTAAATAGCCGAACAATATAATAATATGAAGACTTTTTAATTTAACGACTCCGTAGCCTAGTTGGTTAGTGCCTGCGAAGAGAGGGGTCCCGGGTTCGATTCCCGGCCGGGGCAGATATGTATGTCGTCCTGCGTATGGGGGCCGAGGAGCTAAGGCGCGCTTGGGTGTTTCTGTAGTTGGGTCTATAGCGAAAACCAAAGCAAAGTGTCACAAATCTAAGCGCGTTTTATAGATATCACCCTAACAGAAGACCTAGCCCCACAACCTCGTTTGTGATAGGGTGAGTATAGGAAGTTGTAGAGAACTCAACGATGGATAGTCTTATTCCACAAGATTGCCTGTATGAGCTTATACCCCAAAGGATAATACTTTCAATTTTATCTATTCCCAAAATTATTATACCACGTCACGTGTTCATTGTTATTTTATGTCCCTTCAATCCCGAGCACTATCATTAAAGGTTTGTTTAGTATTTGAATTGACCTTAGACGGGGTGAGGTATTGTTCCACGGAAGGGCTTGGGTGTCCCTTCATAGAGGGTTTGAGACCATAAGGTTGGACAAATGCCGATCGGCAGACTTCAGACACAGTCGAAAACATTACGGAGAAATGGCTTGCAATTTTCGTCAGGATGTTTCCCTACAAAGAAGCAGATACGGTGAGACAAATTTCAAGAACACTAAATCTTTTTCTTTTTTCATATTCATATTCAATATGAAACGAAATGAAATGAACTGAACTTCTTTAGCTTAAAATAATAGAATTTAATTAAAAGGAGCGCTCATTCGGAATAATGGGTAGATGGATTTATAGGAGTGCAATAAACGTGCTTTGATCTATCGCCCAGTGGGTGTGTAAAAGTGAGGAGAGACGTGAAGTGTACCACTAGGTCGAGTGAGCGAGAGCGGGTTGGGTGTCTTTTCGTAATGTGGCATAGCCAGGCCGTGTTATGAATGAGGAAGCTCTGTTGGCACGGGCCTGCGAGGAGCGGGAGCGAATCTTCCAAAGATACGAGCGCGGGCGAGAGAATCTCGTCGGCCAGATAGATCCTTGGGAGGATCCTGAGTTTGAAGAATACCACAAAACTGATAGGTATATTATCATCAACCACATAGTATGATTGGTAGAATTTCTAGTTCATTACGCTCCAACTGCCAACTATCACATTGATTTCATTAACCATATTTCGATTTTATTATAACACCAGTGACCTACTTAGTCTTCTATGATAACTTTTGTCAAATAACCCGTAAACTCATTCCTTTACTCCAGAAAAGTATATCATTTTGCATTAGCAAAAAATAATATTGAACATCATAATAAATATGTAATATAACCTGAATAGAGACCTCCCCATTGTTCTTGAAGCGAAAGTACTTGTTATCTGTTGTTTGTGCACAGGTAAATGCTTGGTTGATGCTTTATGTGTATAAGGATGGTATGGTTAGATTTGTGTGTATGTAAATTATGTGTGACAAAGTAAGCAAAACTTGTTAGGGCAATTTCGCTAAAAGGTATAAAACATGTTTGTTTTTACACTTAATACAACACATTCAGAACTCTATTAATCAATTTTGCAAAGTGTTACATTGGGCACAGAGGATATAATAATATCTCTTCAAGAGTTCATAACCCTACTTAATGTGTCTAAATATTAGACAAGCACTGTCAGGGTTGTAACTCATGATTTAGACAAAGATCATGTGTTTAAAAGTAAGCTATATGTTTATCTTGTTATCAATACCAGCTGTCAACCATAATTTAAGGTCTTTGAGCAGCCTAAAAGCATGTATGTATCACATGTGTCATTATTCTATTGATTTTACATTTGATAATGCTACTGACAAACAGAACACAATTATTATCATTGTCAACACAGCGTATTACACTGAATTTCACATGCTGGGCTCCTTTTACTACTACCTTTTATTGTAGACCACTGTGTTGTTCTGGAGTTGTCTAATACATGCGACTACTTCATAGTGATCTTTCAGATGCAGATTTTTTCCTTGTTTATACCTTGGATAACAAGCATTTTGTATTTTGCTAGATCTTCTAATAGCATTCTTTACTAAGCCTTAATTGATGAGAGATTTTTCAGGCATTCTTCAGGCCTATTTGTGATTTTTTTTATAGATTTCTATTTGTTGCTGTGCTTATTTTAATTTGATGCGTGCTACAGCATTTTTTCTGTATTCTCCCAAATACTTGTGTTTTATTGCAGCAGCGCATAGCCTTTTTGTTATTGTTTTAAAGCAGAGCAACTGTTCAAAATGTCTCAAAACTGTGCATAACTAAGAGCAAGTACTTTCAATGTTTAGTTTATCTTTTCAACATTTTCCTTGAAAAAATATATTTGTATGAAGATCCTAAGTAAATCAGCTTGGTGATCTTCGTCCTGTCTATCCTGTGTATATATAACAAGACTAGACTTATGAATAGACACTAGCTGACCCCATAAACCTTGGTTTGCCTTTCAAATTAAATGTAGTGAAAAATTGGGATTTGGTGAAGGATGAATTTTTTAATACCACTTCATAAAAAAATAAAAATAAAAAAAATCCAAAAAATTAAATGATAATGTTTGGTGTGGACAACCCTTATGCTTTAAGGGTATGAAAAATAGGTCACAATGTATTCTCAGACCTTCCAAATTTACCTATAAAATTTCATAATAATTGGTCAACCTGTTTCGGAGGAGTATGGCAACTAACACAGTGACATGACAATTTTATATAATATAGATAGACTTATTTATAAGAAGAATAAGTTTTGAACTCTTAACTCATTGGCCTTCGCACTAGCCAGTACTAGATAATTAAGTTTTTTTTTATATTTAGAATTTTAAAGATAGAGATAAAAAAAAATTAATTAATTTTATCCACATCCACATAATAATAGCTCTGCGAAGTTTTTAAATATCTGCTCTTAAATGTATTCTCTATACAAGCCCAGAAAATAGGAGACTTTTTATGGATAGGAAAAATTTAAAATACTATTTGGAAACTCTAACAGAATATATTAATAGAATTGTTACTTCAATTAATAAAATGTTTCAGTAATTTGTTAATCAAGCTTATTAATCAGGTAATACCTAAAGTTAATTGTTTTAGGTATACATAGATACATATAATATTATGTCTGTATTATTGTCCTCCTCAGCGTGAGTCCCGCTAGTTATGTTGTTTCTCTCGTGCTCATATTTGTATGTTATAATTTCAAAACATTTTTTTAAATAAATAAAAAGGTTTTAAACGTGGATTTTTAATTTATTTGTAGATAAATTTATAAGCCCAAGACATTCATGTCATGTTTATTTTTTGTTACTATTATGTTATGATCAGAAGTCCCTGTAGAATTTACGCCAGTTAATCATCACAGGATCACTAAAGCATGGTACCATTTGCCCATAAAACAATGCTGGTCTATAATCAATAGAAATGTTTAGAATTAATTCAACATCACCACACTCAGATAAAGAAATGTCTTTTCCCATAATGAGATGTGTTAGGGTACTCAAAACTGCCCAAAATTCGTGTTAACAGACTGGACATAGTTTTGAGGTCCCCATAGATAATTTTTGTTTCGTTTACCAATCCAAGTTAATTATACACATAATTTCTCTAATAATGGTTTATGTTGGAAGTTAGTTAATTTTTAGTTAGTTTCTAAGTAATAATGGATTCGATTTTGCAATAATTTACAGATATGGCTTCATCCATGATGAACGGTTGCCACAGAAAACGGCGCCACAAAAAATCAACGTGGAGGTCGAGAGAGAAAAGAAATGGGTTAAAATGTTAGGAACATGGGACTCCCCCACAACAAGAGAAAAGTTGCATAGGAGGATTTACAAAGGCATTCCAAATTCTCTTAGAATTAAGATATGGTGCAAGTTGTTGGACGTTAATCGAATAAAGTCTGATAACATGGGTAAATATCAAGAGATGCTGAAATTGGCCAAGCTGTGGTCTACGGATGTAAGACAAATAGACTCAGATGTAAATAGACAATTCCGCGAACATCAATTTTACAGGGAACGATATTCAGAGAAGCAGTGCTCCCTATTCAACGTTTTGTGTGCATATAGCATGTATAATTCTGAAGTGGGTTACTGTCAGGGCATGTCGGGCTTAGCCGGCGTTCTTCTTATGTATATGGACGAAGAAGATGCATTTTGGGCTTTAGCTGTGCTTTTATCAGATAAGAAATACGCCATGCACGGATTGTATATAGAAGGCTTCCCGAAGTTAACAAGATTTTTAGAACATCACGATAAAATACTTATAAAATTCATGCCGAAGTTGAAACATCATTTTGATAAGTTCGGCTTGGATGCGATCCTGTACTCTCTTAAGTGGTTTTTTGTCTGCTTTATCGAACGTGTGCCCTTCAGTCTCTGTCTCAGGGTATGGGATATATATTTGCTTGATGGGGAGAGAGTAGTCACTGCCATGGCTTACACAATACTCAAGCTGCATAAGAAAGCTATCATGAAGTTAAATGATATGGATCTTATTGTTAATTTTATCCAGGTAATATTAAATTACTTAATTTCTATAATTTTCTTTATAGTATAGTCAAAACTTCATGATATTTACGCCTAACACCATTGCAGGTTAAATTACATAAAGATTTTGGTTATGAAGACGATGTTGTGATCTACAACCTTGAGCGATCCATGGATGAATTGAAGCGGGCCAAGCTTGACTACCCTGGGCCTCCTCCACCGAATGAACTCCCCAAGAGACAGTTAGGAGTTTTCGTTGAACCAGATAAAAAATCTAAAATTGGACAGCGAGCAGAAAATTTTTCGGAGACTGAAAAACAAGCCAGGGCAACGGTGATATTAAGGTAAATATACATACTATACATATTATAATTCTGGATGCGTAACCGAGACAGGCCTTTGGGATAAATTGTCAAAATACTATTGATAATATTTATCGCTTCGAGATGCTTTTAACACAGTTGCATAATACAGTTTACGTTTAGACCACTCTCGGTTATATGCATTGCAATACGTAACCTAAGTAACAGAATTGGTCAGTAGATTATCTCCTTTTACAGCTTCTAGTTATTTCACTTCCATAGGTATGCGGGGTTAATTCGATTGAGTAATAGTTTGGTTCGTCGGCATTCGAGCATATAGACAGGATTGAACAAAATTCATGGATTAATTACAATTGTTCCTAGCTAGCACTTAGACTCTTAGCACTTTATACTATTAACCTATGCCTATCTTCCGATATATCTGGTGTTGTTTTTACTGTTACAATGGAACACTGTGCGACTTCAATCCAATTCTACCTACAGGAGTAAAAAAACGCAGCGTGGTTCAGTAAATTTTAGGTAGGCTTTTTATTGTTTGCAAGCTTTTCACCAGGGTCGGGTATCATGGTTTGGTAGTGGGTATTCGAAGTCAGTACAGTTTACCAAAGATAATTGCTTTTCTGTTTACATACCAATCTAGATATAGTTCACATGAGTAGAAAGAGAAATATATTATATTTTAATTCGGCTCCATCCTACAATTAATCTTTTACAAATTCCAGAGCTATGATAGAGATAAAAACAGTCTATTATAATGTGCTGATATGAATAATAAGGCTATTAAAAATGTTTTTTGTATCTATGTAATATGTAAGATAGGCTAATATCAAATTTATATCACGCTAGGAGATATCCGCCCGCTTGTCTGGACGCCAATTGAACATCTAATAAATATTATTAAATCGCTAGTTGTAGTTAGTTATAAAAAGCATAATGTGCGCGTATTAATCTACTTCAATATCCAATTTCATTTTGATATGTTCAAAGACATTTTGTTTGGTTTTATAATTATGGAACAAGCTTTATAATAAGTGTAAAGTTATATTTATATGATTTTGAAAATATGCCTTAAGGAATTATATTATAAATTTGCAATATGAAACATTCGTTAAACATAATACTATAATATAACTTTAGTAATAACCGAATCATAAATACATATTAAAAAAAAGTGTTCGTCATTAGTTTAAATTATGCTTATAATTAATTATAACTCTGTGTTCCGAGTATTGGTTGGTTGTAATTTCCGGCGTATTTATGGAGTACTAAATAATTGAATGAAACAACCAACTTAGGGAGAGTAGAATTTTGAAGAAACGTGTTATTTTCAGGCGTGAAAAGGCCGCTCTGGAGTTGCAGGAGCTACGAGTGTCCCAAAGCGATACGGTGTCAGGTAATTTGGAGGCCTCTCCCCCCATATCGCGAACATCCTCCGACGAGAGCCTAGACTCTGACCAGTTTACACATCTTTGACGCGTTCCTAGTATGTTGTCCCATTGTTAACACACCAGTGGTTGCTAAAAATATGCCCGTTCATTATTATTACCTAGAATCTCAGGTACGAAAAGTAAATTAAACTCATATTACGGTAAAAAAATACATGTCATAGAGCATAGGAAGGGTATTAATTTTGACTAATCAACTCGGTTTGTTAGTAATGAGAACATACATTTCATAAAATCCTAATTAATTAAATTAGTATGAAATATTTCGATGACACGAGCGATCATAAACTAAGCTAATTTAAATTATTCGCATCGTGTCATCACAGACTAGTAACGGTTTTGTACTGTACGAAAGTAGAAATATGGGTACAAATATTATCTACTTTTATTCATCCTGTATATTTTAAAATTATTAAGTGTTTATTTTAGTTATACGTTCTGTCAAATCAAAGTTTTTTTTTTTATTTTTCATCCAGCATGTGTTAAAACTCTACATTAGCGTTCATAATGTCATGATCAAATTTTGCTATTAAATGATCAATAAATCATTTTTATTAGTGATACTTTACAATATAGTTTACTACATTTTACAGTACGAAAAAGTGTGTCAATCATGCACTCAGATTACAATGCTATTTTTGACGTGATATGTCGATAGCGGAGATGTAGGGTAAAACTATGTATGTGTAATTGTGCATGTACTTCAAGAGCTTAATTATATATGTAAGCAATTTTTGTTTGCAATAGTAGTAGATAAATTAATAAAAATGTTTGTTATATTTAAAATCTCTATATACTGATACAGAGATATACTATAACTTAATATGTACAACTCAGTGATTAGAAATTGAAATATTTTTTTACGATACACACACCAGTGAGCCGATAACATCCAGGAAACTATGAATGCAACTTATTTATAGGCATCCGTCGTTAATAAAATATGTCGCCCAATGAACATTATATATGTATTTTATTATTCATTACATAATCGTAAGCCAAAATTGTCGATACAAAATCGATTAAAAAAGAAAGAAAATGATGCCTTGAGGAATTTGTGTTAAATTCATTAAATGTGCCACGTTGCTAGTCATGGCAGATATGTGGAGCCACTCGTTATACGTATTTCAATAATTATTGGGTGACACTAATTACTATCGACCTAATTATCGAGAGTTACTCGTTCTCGGGTCAAGATGTGCTTGGTTGGCATCAGCCCCGATTTTTATTTTATAGTTTAAATATTCTTCTTTTACTGACGCTCATTCGATGGTTTTCGTAAATTGGTATTTGTATGACATACTTATAACACCTGATGTGCTTGAACTGATACATTTGAAATTTCTCGAACTGTAAAATCGTGAGTGGGAATAAATCAGGTCCATAGTGCGTAGAGGAGTTGCGAAATGTATGTACATTATAAATAAATCTCTATGAATGTCTGAAGAGTATGATGTACATAGACAAACGTGTTATTTTGATTCTGAAATAGTATAATAACTTGATAAAGATATATGAATTCGCTCCAAATTGTATGATTAAAGCGTAATCAATAACTAATTATATCTGTAGATCATAATCCTATGTTAAATAAGGGATTGCGTTTCTGGAGCGATTGACTGACATTTCAACATATTGTTTTTGTTGCATTTAGCCATGTATTGAAAATCTAGATTTGCATAGGTGCATTTAACTTTTAGTTTGTAGACTAACGTATTTACGCAAGTACAAATTTCTTTAACATTTTACATTACTACACTTCAGTACGTTATTATTTATTACTTACCATAAATTGCACTAATTTGGTCACAAAAATCACAAATGTAGAAATGTTACGTATTCGTATGTACGTAATTCGAATAGATAAAAGGCAAATGAGTGATGAAATCTGTTTAGGATTCGGTAGAGAGTATCGAAGCGTCGAATTAATGTGTCCTGAATCAAACGTAAGTGTTTCGGTCCTTGCGGTGTCTATGCCAGCGTACTAAGTAGTTTAAAAGTAAAACATTGATCGTAAAACAGTCGTATTACTATGACGTAGATGTGCATTCACGTAGCTATGCCCGTCTTAAGACGCTTGCCCTCTTCAGGCTCATATATGTGGTTTCAAATTTTCATAGTAACCGGCAGTAATTATTAATTGTATTTTAATGTGTAACGTTTAATGAATATTATGAAAGATAAGAAAGGCTCTCAAACAGCTTAAGAACAACAGCACAGGGCGATGATGGAATTAGTAAACTAGTCCTAGTGGCGCTCCAGAGGTTCTTACATTTTGAAACTTTACTGGGACTGCCACGAATGCGTGGAGCAGAATTATGGTGACTGTTCTTTAAAAAGGGTGACGATCTTATTATTAAAGGGAACAGGCCCATGTCACTTCTGAGGCACGCTTACTATCTTAGCCACGTTTTCGTGGGTTCTCACTAACTTGCAGTCATCCGAGGCAAAGCTACAGAACCATAAATCATATACAAGCTCTACAGATTATACACCTGAGTCTACTGAGACTTGGGTATTGTTCTCTTCAAAAATATCAATTGACTATTGACTTGAGGTGTTCATACAAATCGTCCACCGTCTTCGTCAGAGTAGACGATAAAGCGAAAGGATATGTTCTAGGTCACGGAGAGAAAAAGATATGTCATCAACACCAATGAAGAATACATAACGCGCGTTCGGTATGCCGATGACTTAGTCATTTTGGCGGGTTCCCTGAAAGAATTGAATACTATCCATGGGGAATTGAACTGCGCCTCACAACCGGTGTTCTGAAAATTAACATGGATAAAACAAAATTCATGTTATATGTCCGTGTCGCACCCGCATCGATTGTTGTTGATGGTGCTTGCTATCGAAATTGTAGACGAGGCTTTTTACCTGGGCAAGCGATACAACGTATAACGACAATAAGTCCAACTTTGAGACAATGTCTTTCACAGAATCCAACTGGCCTGCGATCTGGAAAAATCGTCATCATTTCCTGTCTTCAAAAATACCTCAGTGCTTGAAGACAAAGATGTTCGAGCAAGTTGTTTCGCTAGTGATGATATACGGAACTGAGACATAGTGTTTTTGCCATAATAATATGTGTAAGCTTAAAGTCGCGCAGATTTGCTATGGCTCTGCATAGCATAGGTTTTCTTCACGTAATCGAATTCGGAACGTTGAAATCCGTCGGTCAAGGGGATTCGACATAATTTGCAGGATTAGCCAGCTGAAATGGCATTGGACTCGGTCTTCGAAGAGAAACTATGTCTTGGTAGAAGGATGCCTCCGGACGAGGTGCACTGAACACTTGATGAAAGCAGCGGGTATTCGCTGGATTTTTCAGAATGCTCAAGATCGTCGAGATTGTCAGTTAGGAGCCTAGATCCCACAGTAGTTTTCTAAAGTCTGGCGGATGGATATTTAACAGGCCCGGGTCGAACCCGTTAAACACGGTTCAATACATATATATTTTTTTATCAATAATAATTACTAACTTATAGAAAAAACAAGCGTATTTAAAAATATAGTAGACAGATTCGATTTACGAAATATATTTAATGATAGTATTCAATTAATATTGTAATACCTTGTTAACTCATAATATACCATAATAGTCGGAATTCATTATTGTGGTAATAATTTGGTTTATTCCCAAGTTAACCAATTGCATAATAATTGTATAAATAAATTGAAATTAATTCCTGTTCCAATTTAAATCCGATATTGACAAAGGGTTCTTTTTGTGTCTGTAATAAGTACGTTTTGTACTTCTTTTCGTTTTTATCTCGTTCCTGTAAATATTTGTTCTATTTCCCAGTGTTTTTCAGGTAGACTTGTAACAGTTGAATTATTTATAGGAATATAAATTTCCGAATCATTGTAGCCAGTCGATTTGTATATTAATATCTGTAGAATTTAAATTCAGATGTATTTGAAATCACAATTTTACCTATTTTTCTGATACGGCCATGATACATATGTACGTGCGGCATGACACCGTCATAAATACATAATGTAAGCCTGTTATTATCGCGTTTGATTTACGGTGCGCAGTTTCAGTAACATGCGGTTTTCGGATTTCATTACTCAATATGCCTGTTTCATACTATTTTATCTTTGTGTGATATCACCTGTATACGAGTGTCAAACACATGGACAGTTTTGACACTCGGCATTGCTTGCCAATTTTGTTTCTCATTCTGTTTAACAGGCTCGATTTAGTATAGTGAATTATTTTTTGTTTATATGTGCACTCGCATGGTATTATGGGTGGTAAGGCGGTGGGTTTATGTCTAAATTAACACGATGGAAACAATAATGCATTTAACAACGCGAGTCTTAAGACCCGAGGAGATGTATATGTTAATTCATATTATTTTTTGTTATGTTTGTAATTGGATCGCTCCTTGGATTTTAAGACGACTATTGCTTTGCGCATTGTTTTGGCTCAAGACAAGCAATGCAACGGATTTTATCTTATTAAAGAAATACCCACCTAATTCTTTCACTTATATTAATCCCAATTGCACGGTTATGTTTACATATTTATACATTCGTACACAAAAATATAGCAGTATTAAATACCTAATATCATACTTATTAGGTAATGTATTGAATCTCTGCTCACTACCTGAATTTGTTTAAGTCGCTGTTAATTTTAACTAAGCGCATAAACCCACGCCTATCATTCAGTTTTTATCGTCCTCAAATATTTGCAATATTTATTTTACTTTCAATTAAATTAGTTGTAAGATATGCAATCAATCAATTTTATATATATGGAGGTTAGATAAAACACTGACCGGAAATAAACAATTTCAAATCATGTAGTATTTTATTAGTCACACTGATTAACGAAAATGTAACTGCACTGATAACATAAAGTATGCGATGGTTACGTCGAGGACCGTTTAAATGTTCTGATTTTATTTTTAGTTTTGCCGCCCGTGGTGTTGTGAGGAACACCAATATATTAGAGCATACAAATACATATCGAAATCAGTAATGTATGGTACGTTCTAGCATCTAGTCGCCACGTAATGTGCCATGAGTAGATCTAGCACAGCAGTAACGTCGCTTCCATCAAGTACTTAGTTTTAGCATATACTTTGTGTCATTTAAATACCAGTTGCATTTTATTAACAAACGCTGGTGGTCAGATAGATTCTACGTTCTTGCGAATGGCAACGGAAATTAAAAAATAATAATTAAAACTTTGTTACACAATTTTTCTTCACTCCCATTTTAGGAATCCCTATGTTGTGGGAAATTAGGATCTACCCTCGCGTTAAAAATATTTACTAATACCAAAACAATACTTATTTTTTCGTAATCGGAATGCCTTTATGATTTTTTATTGTTACCGTGGATAGTATGATAACACTGCTGCATACACTTAATGATTCGATATTTTTTTACTTCAGACACCCAACCCCAATCCGGCATTCCTCTCCACACCTCGCAAGCTTCGATGAATATGCTCCAGGTGAGCCCGACCCTCCACCCCAACTTCCCGTCCACCAGCAACCTTGAACCCCACAGTTTCCTTATCAAACCTAATAAGAGCAGGAAGTTGCGAAAATAACTGGAAAATATAGACGATATGTGTAAATAAATAAAAATAAATAAGGTGTACTTTTAACGCGTGTTGTTTTCATTTTATATTTAAACGTTATCGACACGGCAGGTAGTGAGCAGAGGTTGTTTTGTTTTCATCCACGACTTGCATGTGCGCTTTCTAGCACTTCTGAGTTTGCGCTTCGAAATGTGTGTGTGTGTGTGCGTAACAAGAAAAGTAAGTAACGATTTGCATGTATTATAGGGATTTTTTGCGCTTCTCATTGTTTGACTCATTTTGTATACAAAATATATTTGTATTGTTTATCCATAAATAAATACGTACCCTTTGTCAATCACCGTTTGTCTCTAGTTCTGTGCTTTAGAGTTGTGACTGTCAGTATTTTATGCGTGAGCAGCGGTGTATGTGATTGATGTGTAAGTGGGTTTGTCGACAGAGCATAGCGGAGTGGCGGGCGGCGTTCGATGTGAGGATTCTGTGTCGGCGTTGGGTTCCCGGCGGTCGCTGGCGGATACAAGCGTGACGAGTACCGCGGATCTGAGCGTGTTCTCTAGCGGACGTTCCCACGCTCCAGAGAACTCTCTCGACACGCACAGCAACGTCAGCGACGACGCCACTGGGTCAGATGGGTGAGATGTCTTAGTAGATTTAGATTAACACCACACTACGTTTGTACATTGTCATGGCACTACGATAGTTACAATCTGAATTCATAATTCGAGTGAAATGTTGCCATGGTTACTTACTAAACACGTTCATTTGTTTTTGGTTTATGTAATTCTAATTTTAGTTGTGTATATCTCATCCAAATAACAAAACTTCATTGTTTAGACAACTAACTATAATTTTATTACCAGAACGATACTGCTAGGATGAAGGATCGGAAGATATTGCTTTCCTTTAATATGTATTACTATATTTAAGCTAATTATTAACATGTAGCGATTTGAAGTAATTTGTTATTTTTGCGTATAGAAATATATTGCGGTATAATAGCCTTATAACTAACATAACAACGAGGACAATATAAGTAATCAAAGAAAAAAATACAATGTGTTCGTTATGCTACAGTCACAGACGTTCTCGAATTATGAATTAGAATATGGACATAATAGTTTTCAGTCCCTCTTACAAGATTTATTTCATTTCAATAATAATGGTAGCATTCAAACATATCCCTTACATCAAATTTTAATTTTGTTGATTTAAAAGTATTGGAATGGATGGATAATTTTGCGCATATGTCAGCAATGGTGAGATTGGAACAGCATTGTGAATTTATAGTTTTAAATAGTTCCCATGGTCATGGAATATCAAAATCAAATATGGAATATGTGATTTTGTTTCGCCTTCCTACTAGTGATCGCAAAATCTCTTGAGGCTTTAAAAAATGTCTCATTTGTCATTTTCGTCAAGAATTAACAATAATTATGATTAATTGGTTTTGTAATTACATTGTATATCATATTTTATTGAAAATGTTTAAAAAGTTAGGTGAAAATTAAGTGTGAAGTATGTATGTGTAGAATAGTCGTGTTTGAGATACATATATAGTATTTACACGGTATTACATTGCACACGCTTAGTTTAGTCTGTAGTGAAATTAAACTACAGCGATTGTAGTGGAGATTTATAGAATGAAGTGTAATGTGTCAGATCCGTTACTTGTACTTCTCTTCTGCTTAGTGCTTATCCGGTGTTACGGCCGGGTACGTATGTCGGCTCAATATCTACAAAGCCCGGCTATTATCACTCTCCGAGGTGAGTCCACCGGCCCTCAAGCGAACCCAGTAGTGTTCAATTGTCGCTTGAAATTATCTCCATGTGATGCATTATGGCCATTTCATTCAATTCAAATTTCATAGTGCGCTTACACAATAATGCTGAGCTGTTTCGCGCTTGTAAGTCATTAAACAACTATTTAAATGAACACACGATTATTGACACTTCAATTAATATTTTATGTTGAGAAGTGATAAAACCTTTAAGGTTCGAGTGAACTACACCTGATGGTATCTTTGTAATTTGGGTTAAGCCGAAATAAGTCCGTAATCAAAACCTTTATCATCTTGTACATGTTAAAAGTATCTAAAAATTTACAGCTTCACTGAATATATATTATATACTTCACATAACTTCACATTTAATTCACTAAATAATGTATATGAATTGTAATAAATGAATTCACATTAATGTAATTCAACTATATAAATTGTGCAATGCCCATCAAGTATATGTGTACTTATACATGTAAATATATTTATATTTCATCATTCATTAAATCCTCCCGTTGACATCCAAGCTGTGGGATAGTTAAGGATTGTGGTGATGATAATACGAAAAGTTACATCGTTATCATGCCTACTTAAATTTCTTCCTAACAACCTTACGTAGGCCATCTTACTGTCAACCCTCCTTCCTTAGCACTTTCAGACGTATATTATTATTTTTTCTTGCATATAATGCTTATCCTGTCTTGCTAATTTATTGTATATCACTGCACCATATTAAAGCCATCACTGCGAATTAAACCTTCCCCAACTGTGTGATAAAACTGGTCCCACACAAATATCAAAATATCCTATTTATGCTATATTTAGTGTTATTGCGTTAATTGCATATTTAAATATTGCTTTACTTATATACGTATATTCTGTCAGAATCTTTTGGATTTAAATCATTGATTTACACAATATAATTGTTATTATTTATATATTTGTATAAATTAATAATTTAAGTCGAAAACATTGTGATGCTTGATTATAAATATTGATTTATGACTGTTTAAGTCGGAAGGAAAATGATAACTGTGATTTATGTGATTTACGCAAAAATATCCGTTATCCGTTCGTTTATAATTAAATTCAATACTTCAGTGAGTTTAATTAAAGCTAATTTAATAATGTAATAATTTCAGCTCCGGAATTTGCGGTATGAGTATTCAAATGGCGTCGACAGCTCAATCAACGCCGCGAGCGACGCCGCATCCTCCCTCTGTATCGCCACTCTCGGAGGACATTGTTAGAATCCACGTAACGTACAACCCATTGTCAGGCAG
>DWPQ01000618.1:0-15323 GCA_018251795.1 Perichares adela | reverse complement strand
CTGTTGTTTATACATGGCCCCTCACATCGGGTCATGGCTCGGTAAGAAAATCGTATTATACTATGAGTTAGATGCTACCAAACTGCATGCGATTTGCGCAACTATAAACATAAAATAGATCTAATACTACGAAACAAAATAAAATTAAGTGTTAGTGCTGTCAATACAATAATTCATATGTATAGGTTCGCATAGATGTATGCGTAAAGTAATACTGTGGAAATAGCATTAGGTTAGTCGTTAGACAATGTTATTTAACTCTGTGTAGGTATAGAAAACCGGAACGCAAACGATATCGGAAGATAATTTTATTTTAGGCTCGCATCACATGGGTTTTGTAGTGCAGAGTGTATTGACCTCGTGTTTTGTCAAGGTGTCGGCTTTTTTTTTAGATATGTACACACTGTTGCGTAGTCTTCTGTCGTACTTTTCTATTTACATTTTATGAATACACTATAGTATAGCTGTACTGTAGCATTTATTGAAGTTGTTGGTACGTTCAAGTACTATTTTCCATTTTTTTTGCGTATTATGCATTAAATATCAACTTTATGAATAAAAACAATCTATTATCGGAAATCTGATAACCAAAACAAAGACAGTAAATATAAAACACATACTTAGCATACATGTAGAACTGTCAGCTACACAGTTTATTTACTGTTTGTAAAAAGCAATATTATTTTTAGCTGCATTCATAAATAAAATTGAAATGCTGACTGACAATATTACTTTAAATATTTCTACATTAAGTGGGATTAGTTTGCATATTAAACATCTTGAAGAATAGATAGATCTATTTTATTACAATGATATACTTACTATATACACAAGTGGAGACATAAATGAAATTGCTATAATGGTTAATATGTTTATCTTTTGTGATATACATTTATAAAGTGGGTTTGTTAATGTAGTGTTATATTTCAAAAATATATTTTCATTTTAATAGTTATACAAATTCATTTATTGCATTAAGTATACTTCTAAGTTGGATTGTGTAAGTGTATGTAATTTAAGTGATTTTATTCTCCTTTTGACCATGTACTTTTTCACTTGTAATATTGAGAATGTATATCTTAAAATAATTTATTACCTTTGCAACTTTATGTACTTGATCCAATATCTTTTAAATTAATATTGTAATGAAAAGAAAATGTACTGATTGTCATATAAAGTCATATTGCCTGATATTTTAAAACATTTGAAGTGTTAACAATAATGATTTAGCCCTTACTATATACTTTTACTGTTTGGTTTTTGTCTATTCAGAATCATATTTTTATTGCAGGACAAACACGATGGAGCCTTGGAAATAGTAGAAACAATAAGGTATGGGACCTTTTATAGTAACAATTTTATAGTAAACAATTGTCATATTATTTGATCATAAAGAGTATTCAATCTACATCAATTAAATTTAAAACTAAATTTCAATGGCATTTAGTTAGTTAGTCAAAGAAATTACCATACAGTGATAAGGTTGCTTTTTGTACAGAATTAATTTATGATGTAAAATATTTAGTTTATTCACATAGAGTGTGCATTATAATGTCTTAAAGAGTATATATCGCCTTGACATCTACAATAGCAACAGGAATACATCTTTATTTAAGTAGGCAGTACCTTTGATCAAGGCCAAGGATTTTGTTAACTACAGTAACTGAATTTATCTGTGGCCCTTTCATTCATGTTAAATTAAAATGGTGTTAAGTTTAAATTTTAACCCAATTTTATTAGTCCATGATTAGTTTTCTGACAATTAATGACATATATATGTATTAATTCCATTGTCTTATAGAAACACTAACAGCAATATTTCCTAATTATGTAACACAATTATATAGGAACTTATTTTTGGGATAGGCAGGAATTTATTAGGTTATTTAACCATATCTGATTAAGACTAAATTTTTGACAAGGGAAAAGAATTCCATGAAGAATGTGAAAGTTTCAATAGTCTTTTCAATTATATTATTGTTACTTGAGACATATTTTGATGAAATACTTCCTCTCAGCATACCCATCAAACATAGCATACTATTAAAATGAATTATTTCATTTACCTCAATATTTTGATTAGCAAATTAACTATTATTCTAGTACATAAGCAAATGAGTATAAATTGCATTGAATGTTTTATTTGAGGTTGATAAGAAAATTGAATTTTAAATTTTTAGGTCTAATACTAATCCCTTTAGCAATGTTAAGGATATTCTATTAATTGTGGGGTTCAACCAAATCTTATTGATCCAGAAAATCATGTTATTGTGGTTAGTAAGGTGCTCTAATTAACACATGAGTCCGAGTTTCTTTTTCAAGTAAATTACATAATCTGTAGGTTCAAGGTCATTTTGTATTTAAGTCAAATTGTTATAATATCATATCCATTTTGTCCACAACCAAGACTCAAATGAAATAGTATACTACAGTGCATTTATTTTATTAATATCTCGCTACACTTTTAGCTCTTATGTTGTTTCTATAATGTATGCATCATAACTAGTACTAAAACTAAGTGTAAGAAATCAACCTCTATACATAATTTTCTAAATGATTTTATGTGTTTGGTCTTTGTGAAACTGCTTGGTTGTATTTAATTGTCAAGTGCATTTTTCTTTCACCATAATGACTGAAAGTTCATGAATTTGTTAAATTCTATTATATCCTGGTTATAATAGAGAAGTTATCTAAATTTCAAAATTCGGAAATATGGAGATTTGTGCTCCAATAATATATTACGATACAAGCTACCTAAGTGGTCAATTATTTTATAGAGTGTAATTAGCGCCCAAGTGCAGCGAGGTTGCTAAACATAGTGCAATGATAGACTACGTAGGTCACAAGTATCATATATTATTTTATAGCACTGTGTGACATAAATCAGCGGATGGACACGACTGTGTGTAAAGTGTGGGTTTAAGACACACTGTGCTATAAATACAATTTTATACTGTTACTCGTATTGAATGTCAATGACATTTGGGTTTAGCAATCATATAGTACCACAGGTATTTTCTAAAACATCTCCAATGAGAAATCTTTGTTTATAAATCCACCACAACTAAAGTTTTAATACAATGTTTATCCTTCTTCTAAAATAACATAATGGTTTGAAAGAATGTGACCTGCACTCTCAAATATATTTTTTCAAAGTTACATGTGTATTAAAAGTTAACCATAACCTGCTTCTGTGAAGTTCTTCGCAATTTCCTCAAAGGTCGGATAATTCATACCTGGAAAGCAAGGTGGACTATGGGCAAAAATCCTTTCATTATGAGATCAGATGTAAGCCTATAGCAGTGCGACAATTATAGATTGTGATGAATGTTTTTCACATTTATCTACTATCTTTGATCCCTTGACGATCTTAATGCAATCCTTTGATAACCTTTACACTATCAAGTATCCCACATATTAAGTTATAATTAGATACATTTATTACTCAACCAAGTTCAAAATCTGAGCATTAGTTACTGCAATGCCCGTTTTAGTGTAAATATTTAAAAACATATTTTATTAGTATAAGATATACTCAAACAAGTATGTCGCCTTTCATGTAAACATGTTTGAATCTCAGTTGAGCATTTCAAGTTTATCTATAACACACAATTAATAAACTTGTATAATATCTAGTTTACTAATGATAACTTGGTCTATTAATTATTGGTTGCGTGTCTGTTGTACGTACTTGTTTGTCAGAAGGACGTTGGGGCGATGACCGACCGAAACAATTTCGCGCGCAAAGATGGTACTAGGCAATGTCGCCCTAGTGGCCGACCTTTCACGGAAATACATTGTTTCATACATACGGTTACGTAATTGCATTCATTGTGGGGTAGGAGAGGAAACGTTTAAAAATCCGTTAACAGTGTTCATTCGTATAAAGGCAAATAAAAATATGTTTTGTAACATTATCGCTTACCTACTGTTTATTCTTACAAAATACTTATGTTTGTGTTTAAAACGTCCGTGCTTTGGGCGTTCTGTTCATACTTAAGTAAGTCATATTATATGTCCATAACCCAACTGCACGAAATTTGGAATGGATTTGAGTATAAATTGTTTAAAATGGTAAAATTGCGACCGGCGAAGCGGTCACGTAACGGCAATTGTTTAAATTGGGTTTTCCTTTTCTAAAACAAATAAACGCGATGGTACGTTACACCACATTCACACCTTATTCATATTAGACCTTGAAATACAATTTGCCTCAACACGGTTCGCGAAAGCAGCGACTCCACCAATAGTTGCGTTGGACTTTTTGTGGAGGTGCTGCCTACATTGTATTTTCTAATTCCGTGACAATGACCGTCCAAATACATTCAACATTTATAAAACGAACATTGCTTGGAATTGTAAAAACGTAGAAATACTATTTTGGCGCCATGAACAAATCTACGTTATTAGAATCAACGACGAACACCTTGCGATATAATGTACATTACCGTTTTATAAACAAATTCCATGTATGAAATTTCAAAATGAAACACGTGATAATTGTTGAGTGCATAAGTAGAGCATAATATCTAATAGATGAGATGAATAGATATCTGATTGCCATTTTATGGCAAGTGGTTACCGACGTTCATGAGACGTCCACGATGGTGTCAAACATATCATCAATGCGTTGTCGGCGATCAATGAAGCGGAAGAATTATGTATTTCCGATAACTCTTCTAAAGTCTGAACGGTAATACAAATCTAATATTGATATTTGAGTATTGTGTCCCTATACGTTCATATAAAATGAATGACAAATAATAAACGCTTACATATCGTATCCCCACACTAGGATTCCCTAAGTCGCGGATGGCATTAAATTGATATATCACAAACATCTACGAATCTAGAAAAAACATGTGTCACATAATTGTCTACCTCGTCCGGGAATCGAACTTTGGACTCGACGGAAGGTCACGACCGACCGATCTACCAAGGTCGTCGATATATAAGATTACAATGCCGGTGTTGCGACGATGGATCATCGCCGGTTTGCGGGCGATATCGTTATTTATTTTGAGAACCGGTAATCGGATGAATCCAAAGAAACTGGGGCATTTGAGAAATGGCAAGATATGGGTTGTTTTTCTATGGCAGTAGCAAAGTATTTCGGTCACCCTGGTCTACTTCAGTACAATACTAAGCAATCTGACAATAAACGCAAACAAGACATCCATAGATTTATCCCTGTCCCATCCCTGTATTTTAAAAGTAGGTACTCATATTGTAAATCGAAAAGTAAATTTGTAATTGCTTCATCACGGTAGAATTAACAAGGAATGCATGTCACAGTTTCCGTAAAAAATAATGATTACATTATTGCATAAAAACCGGAACAACTAGTTTTTATTTTGAGCGCTTGTTCTATTTATTGTAGAAAGAACCTGAGTTGTTTGAGAGCTGTGAAGAACTGGGTTGAGTTTTAGGAGTTCGTAACAAATGGCAAAAACCCTTTACAATTTCTTCGTTTTAGTATGTCATGTAGATTTTAGTCGGAAGATTTTAGTACGCTTAGTTAAATGTATAATAGTTATATTCACTAGGCGTGTTTTATGACGTAACTCTACAATGCAATGGTACAATTAGGAATGAAAATTTTTGGGGGTGACATAATTGTTTGAATAATAGCGTGTTCGTATTTATATATTTTTGGTAATACACATAATAATTTCGCAACTTGAAATATAAGTTTTTTTCATAATATGAAATAGAAACTTATTTTTGATTGATTGATATTTTTGATAAAATGAATCCCTGTATCGATTCTGTCGACAGAATCTTTCTGTGTAGTCCATAACAAACTTGGTACATGTTATTTTTATATGGAAAAATGATACAAGTAGAAAATGTCCTTGCTAGTCACCTGATAACCATGATGTTATATGGCAAGTAGAACATTTATTTGAAGTTATTATGATTGTATCCTACACTTGTAAAGTAAAACTCTTGTATCTCCTTCAAACCGAAATGAAATTTCTTGAAGCATTTTCTTCCTTTACCTTGAATGATCCGTATTTTTTCTTTTGTGTAACAAAACCCAAAAAGTATAAATGTTTATTAAATTTATCATTTTACATACTTATCGTAACAAAATTAATAGATTCTAAAGTTTTAAATACTAAATTAGTATCGTAATAGTTACAATAAGATTAGTACTTAATATAAAATCTGAATGCCCTACTTTCAATATTTGAAACAATGAACAACTAAGTATAAAGTCGGTAAACAAAAAATACCAAACAATACGAACGATAACAATACGATTGCGGGTGCAAAATCAAAAAATAATTACACTAACGGGACAATTCATAGCTAGATAGATAATTTGAACGCATTTCAGTCTAAATTACCGTAGTATTGGTTGTAACTAAATTTATTCATTACCTGTCAAATTGTATTTTAATTCTACTTTCATTATAATTTTGTTGTTTAAATAAATAAGTAATGGAAGATTATCGACATGCTATTAATCATTCACCTTTCCTTGCAGACTCGTAAGAATAGTGTTATAGGTACATATATACGTGAACTAGATTTATTTTATTTCCGAACAGAATAACTTCGTTCAAGGTCAGGAGGTTATCGTGTCCTATAATTGGGATCTCGAAGGTCAAGCGACGGACGTTTCAGTAAAAATATTGGGTAGGTATGCGATTAAACCTATCTAGATCAAGGTGAAAGCGACTCTGCAAATGCGGAAGCTGAACGTGATAAAGTAAATCATTGTGAATGTTTACATTACTTCACGTTGTAAAAGTATGTAGAAACATGTAATAAATGATTTATTGATTCTTGTTACGTGTGCTTTTTAGGTTCCGAGATTAATTACTTACGTTTACAATTGGTAGGTTTCAATTTACGTATTTAGAACCTTTTTTAATTTCTTATTATGTGGAAATTTTTCCACAAACAAATGATGTCTCTTTGTTTATATCAATCTAACCACCGGAATCGCCATCTGGTGTTTAGTGGTCACCAGAATTCATGGGAGTCTGTGGCACTTAGGCCGTCGTCTGCCGCCAAGAAGGGAACCGAAGACCCGCATATTACTGGCTCTTCGACACTGCAACCGAAACACTTCGACACTTTTCACGGTTGATTCTAGAAGGGCTGTTAGCTAAGTAAGGAAGTCAGACAGGTTACCCTTACCATCATGTCCAGCAGGAGAAATCTGGTGTGCTTACCTCGTCCGTTCTTTGTTAGAGACTAGTGTAAGAAATAAATACTATGTAGCACAGTATGATATACTTCATTACCAAATATTTCGTAAATCATTACGCTGGTAAACCTTGTTTACATTTAACAAATCTATTTTTTTTCGTATATATAAAAATTAAACGCACCCGAACAACTGTAACTAATTTTAAACAGTCGTTTTGTAAATTTCATGTTTTTTTTATTTATTTTTTCTAAAGCCTGTTTTCCTTGTCCTCAGAATAATAAACATATTTATTTTTTGCAACAAGAAAACCAGCAGTTAAAATTTGATTTACTTTCCCTTTAACCTAATCTTTACGCTAACTTTTACTTCTTATTTGGCGAAAATAAATCTATTTTAAAAGATAATTGTTTGTTACACTTTCGTACATTACAATTTTCAAAAAATATTAAGTGTTATAGCCCCGTACAGTTTTATTATTAGAATACCTAGTATAGATATTTACTTGTGTATGTAAGGTAAATGATAACCTTTAATTAGCTTCTGTCTTCACTCTAATGAAGTACAAAAATTATGTGGACATAAGCAAATGTTTTGAAGTTGATCTTATGCAGACGTAAGTAAATCGTTTGTTTTATACATTACATTTAGCGTTATATTAGTATAACGTTACATTTACATCATTATACTAATATAACGCTTATTGTAATGTATAAATGTTAGTGGTCTAAACCAGTAGTAAATCGGTGACCGTCAAAGTACTGTTACTCAAGATTACTCAGCTGTCATAGAACCATTAAATATTTAAATGAGTTGATTTTCGTACTTATGAATTTCCTATTACTACAATTTCTTTTCTACTCACACACATAGATTAATTATTCTCCACATTGACGGGCAACATTATTCAACGTAGTTATATAGACATAGTAGCTAAAGACATGTTTGGTAAGCGGGTTTAATTACTTGGCAAAATAGTTGTGCAATATACGCGAGAAATGGGGTGTAAACATCAGTGGGATAAATATAATGAATTGTGTTAACTTGCAAGTATTATTTGAAATGTATGTTAAAATGTATGTAGTATTTAACGTTCACTAACTCCATCTGAAGTTCAATCGTTTTTAAAAAATAATATGTATTCTTTGTTATATTATAATCTACTGAGATTCATATCCCGTCAACGATCGAACATGTTTTGTTGGTGTACGTCAGAAATAAGTAAAGAACTAGTTTGGCAAGTTGACCCGACCCGTTGCGCGGTCGGGATACCCGGCCGGGCGGCATCGCCACCGCGACCTCTCCACAACCGGACGCATCGCTCTTCCTCTGTGACCTTGGAACTCTGCGATTAGGAATACAATAATTCTAACAATCGATTTTTTTTATCGATACATTCATGTATGCAATCGGAGGTGTCATATCTAATTTGTATTTAAGTCTGTTAATGCAAGTCGACCTCCAACGAAAACTATTCTAGTGTTAAAAACAGTCGATTTTATACTAGACAAACAGTAAAAGTATAGATTGCAAAAAATACATTGAATTCGCTTTGTTTCAGTAGTAACACGTCCTCGTTTCGCTTCGTGGAGTATTAGCGTTCATAAATCGTTACGTTTATACATCGTACCCGCATACAAAACATTGTTACCCATTTTTATCAGGCGTTTCAGGTTTACCCCATTATAATTGTTTGAGTTTCAGTTCTCAGAGTTCTATAATTTGAAAAAATATAAAATAGCAATATCTTGAAAAACATTCCTAAAGCATTATTTATTAGTTTCTTAACAGCTTTTGTAACTTAACTGGGGGGAAGAGTTCGATTACCTGAGATACAAAATATTTATAATATAGATGATATTTAAATAAGTAGCGTGGTTTTAACTTCATGTATGTAGGAATCTTTGCGTGATAATAACAGACAGACAGCTAGGTTGATGAAAAGTGTTTTGGAGTCGCGAGCCCTACTAGGTTTGATCGCTCACGACCCCTTGACCTAAGTTCAATTTGCGAGTAAAAAAAAATAGTAAAAAAAACTCGCTTATTATAATTGCATCAGATAAAGGTACGAAGAAATTGTCAGGCTAATCGGACCGTATTAATTGCCTATAAATTAGATTCCCTTACATATAATTACATAGTTAGTTACTAGTGAAGCAGATCGGATGCAGTCGTGCTGACGTTGCGTACGCTTAAGCCAGAATTTCGCAAATTAGCAGTAACTTTGATACTTTTTTATTTATTTCTAGCTCGTTTTTTAGCAGGTTAAAATTACCAGTGGAATTGAAGTCTGAAACTTTGCAAGCATCGATTTACTTGGGCGTTAAATGAAACACTTTTCTATAAAGATTAACTTTTGTTTCTTAAAGATATTTTATTATTGACGACATTTTATTAAAATACTGTATAAATACATTGCATTATAATAAATAGTTACTTGTAAATGTTAATTTTATTAAGCTTATTATTAATTAATGCTTTTATACACAAAAAAAATGTATGTTAGAAATAGAAAGCCTTATTTAAACTACGCGCTAAGCTCGCTGCTATATATATTACTTTTCTTGTTGTAGGGAAGAGATTTCAGTGCGATATAAGTAGATCCCTTGTACTCTTTTTTTTGCTGGTATTTTCTATATAATTAATATTTAGTGTTCGTTGATTAAATAAATAATCTTATAGCTAAACACGTAGAATGCATTATAAACTTTCAATGTTATGTAGTAAAGCTGATGTTTGAATGGCAGTCAGAGATAAATTTAGATGAAGGTTCCCGGAAACACACCACAAAAATATCTACTTGATTAATCAAATACAATTTTGGTACATACACGGTATACTGAACAACCACTTTTTGTCCAAGTGTTATTTCGTACAACGAGGATTTACTCACTGAATATTGCGTGTGGTTTTTTACTTTTAACTTGTGTCCTCTTATCTGTATACTCGTATTTCCGTTTATTTAAATTGTACTTTGTATTTTTTACGCTGTAAAGTATATATTTGTTCTCGATATTTTTTTATTAGATTCAATCAGTCTGCCTTGTAAATGTTTCTTGAAGATATTAATAGCATTAATTTGACAAAAAGTAGAACTTGTTCAATCTTTTCAATGCGATTGCTCGTTGACACAGCAGCAGTGTTATTTACGTGGTTTACGGTCAATATTGAACGGTGTAATATTGCTATCTACATACGATCAGTGTTTATATATCAGATATATGTAGTTTCCATGACAAGACCCATACGGAACCATTCGAGCTTGTCAGCAAACCGTCCACTCACAGGTGCCTAAGGTAGCTGTTAGTATCGACGACACCTGCCACCGACTGCGCAAAGGTTAATGAAAAATAAAGCGTTCTTTGTAGGGTGCCCGCTCCCCAGCAGGTGTGTCACACACAATGTATGGTATGGGTGCCTATGAATAGGTTGCCGTCATTGAAACTTTTATGTTTTACGTGGATTCGTTGAGCTATTTTTGTATTTTAAGATTAAAAGGAAGCAGGTTATTGAACTGATAGAGTTGATAGTATAGAAAGTAGGTGTACAGGCAATTTTTTTTTCAAACAAACAAATACTAACTAAAAAAAAACATATGTTCATAACACTATCTGCCTTTTTTAATATTCTTAAAAGACGAATTTCTGTAGATCCACTTAGTTATTTTTTACTTAAGGAAATTTGTAGTGGGTCATAGTTGTCCCATCATTGCGCCCGATTTCCATCTATTTTCTTATTTTTAATCACAATCAAACGCATTGGATTGCAATAACTTTAAAGTATTGCTGGCTATAACATCCTTAACACACACTTATATGCTAGAAGCAAGTTCGTTTACGGCGGAATTAGCAGGTGTGGTGTTCCCACCCCATGCGAACCCTATAAAAAGTTTTTCCTTTGACGGCATTAAAATAATGAGAGCCACTTTTAGGATTACGTTGCTGACCGTCCACCTGTCTGTAGAGGTTTCTTGTGGATACTCGAATTGCATAATGCCCTAAACTTAAATAATTAACTTATAGATAAGTTTGGCATAAATTTCCTGTAAAAAGATGTTACTGATTAAATGTAACTTATAATTAAAATAATATGGGTTTTCTAAAGGTTTATTTCATACTAACGTGGTAAGTAGGGCAAAATTTCGCCAGTCTACATTACACGATATTTTATGTAGAGTCGGATTGAATATTAAAGTTGTGCGTAATTTAATGTTGTATTCATAACGAAATCTGGTGAAAACTAGTATTTAGTAACTTTAGTAAATCAGTAACCTCTGTTTTTTATTTTATCACTCAATAGTATATCCAATAGTACCATAGTAAGACCGATTAATAGATGATATTGTCCCATTTTTCGTTAAGGCTGCTCATCAGTTTTCAGATTGTTATGCTTAGTACTTGCTTGGCTAATTGTCTACATTGCCTTTGAAATTGAAGGGTTTATAAAACTTCTATTAGAATAACCCGATTTGTTAACTACAGATTTTTATACAGCATTTGTGTACGTGTATTTTAATAATTCATATTATTATTAGTTTATTTAATTATAAAAAAAATGTCCAGATAAAAACCACTTATTATTGAATATTAAAGTATAATAAGCACCATATTTGCATTCCGGTCTCCGTAATTACATTTACGGTCATATTGCATTGTAATTACACATGGGTTATGTAGAAAGTATCAAAATACGAAATATACAAACTTTTTTACAGCGGAATAGTGATTGGTACAATTTGAACGAATGATATTAAAATATTTCACAATAAATACATAATGTTTATTAACGATGTTACACAGATTAAAAAATGTATATATAAAAAATTGATATGACAGTTAAATCGCTGTCGCCCAATCCTGGTTTGTTTACATTCCCTGTGAATGTTATTGAAATTGTAGTAGTTGTAAATATGTTACAATTTATTCCTGTTTACGTATTCAACGCATGTTTTATACATATCAACCAAACGATATGTTTGAGGAATTGGTAACATTTTGACAATTAATTGAGTTTTACTATACGGCTTCCTTTATATGTATTCTAATTTGAATTTTATATTGTCACAGATGGGTGTGCGACGATCTCCCAGAGCTAACAGCGGCGCTGGAGCACAACATCTTGTGCGACTACGACACCCATTCTTACGAAAGCATGCGAGCCCTTTGCGACCGTTTCAACCGCGCCATAGACTCCGTCGTCGCTCTGGTAAGTTTAATAACTTTAATGGTAATCGGTAACTTTAATGGTTTTAACATAGATCTGCGAAGTTATGTGCGTATTAGAAATTAATTACCGCTTGCTTAGGCGAAGGAAAACATTGTGAGGAAACCTGCAAACGTGTCCTGCAAATTGTTCATAATGTACTGGAACGTGTTTCTGCCTACAAGCACTTGTCTACCCTGGTGAAATACAGCCATTAAACAGAATGTGTGGGTGTTCAACCCCTAGCATATCTGTGGGACAATTAAGGTCTGTGATGATAATGATTACATAAATCTACCTTAACCGTTATTGAACTGAATTATCTTGACTTTGTTAAATGTAAAATCGCATCGAAATACACAAATAATTGACACAACATGACCTTTGCTCAGCCTGCGTTTCTGAACATTTGCATTATTGTTCGTGTTCAAGTTAAACGGAATATTTTAAACATTGAATATACTATATTTTTTGTAATTAAAACTATGTTGATGTTTTTCACGTTAACGTCATTGCATGTATCTAACGATATTACGCCATTTTACATCCATGGGCGACGGTAACGCTTACCATAAGGTGGCTCGTCTGCTATTTTCTACTATTAACATGAAAAAAATGAGTGTATGGATCTAGTTGTCGTTTTCATAACCTTTTTTACGTTTCCAAGGTACAATTTTCGCCTAAATCTAATGTATTAAACACAAGAGCAATTGGTATTATATTACTCTGTAGCATTGGTATTACACTGTGAAAACGAAAGTCAATTTGCTTTTTCGAGAATTAAAAGAAATCCGTTTGCGTGCACAGGTGTTTCAACTTAACCACAGTATCACATTTTGAAATAAAGAGCTGTTTAGAAATTTTAACGTTGGTAATACTTTTGAGGCTTTTTAGGTCACTTTTGTCTTCGTAACGACGTTTCGCGTTATTAATCGTTTGTTAGGTAAATTTTCGTTTTGTTTAATACATTTATATGGCTAAATAATGTAAATGTGTAATACCTACTTATTTTGTTTTTCTAATTGGTGTTGCCGTACAAAATAAGTTTTTGCATACGTAACAGCAAGTTATACCAGTTACAGTTCGGTAGAGGTTCGTGGAGTGACGTTGCAGTTTACGTGTAATGTAAACTATTTGAACTATTTACTACACTGCGATGAAACAAGCAATCTCTCTTTCTTCACGTGTCATCTCCTTCGCGGAGGTCGGCGACCATTTGTCGATATGTCTCCTTGTCATCAGTCATGCGAATTAACTTTTCAGTGCTCTCCACCTTCAACGAATCTCCTGATGTTGCCAGTCCATGAGTTTCTCCTTCTACCAGGTCCTCGTTTTCCTTCTATTTCTTCAGTAAGACATTACGTGTATTAACTTTTTCGTGAAACGCACGACTTTTAAACGGAAGGGCGCAGGGGCTGGGTTTGTTAGTCGCCCTAGTTATTCTCGTATGATTTGCGTTAAAATAATGTCGCCGGAGACTCGTCGTTTGATTATTTCTTTCTATGTATTCCATGTTGTTGGCTATTGACATAAAAAAATTGCTAAAGAAGATGTACACTACACACGAGTTGTATGCTACAAGTAGGTAGGTAGATATAAGTTCATTCTGCTAGTTTGTGTATGCCGTTTTACGATTCAAATCAATAAATTTATTGATTCAAATCTGGTTGATACTCAAGGTCATCTCGATGAATACAATGATAATAATTGCGTCTCTTCGTAGGTCACTGCACTATGTTATTAATATTAGCCGTGACTCATATGATTTAAAAAGAATATACGGTCGTGAGATTCGTATTGATTTTTTTTTCTTTATCTTTCATAGTGTTTCGTATCTCAGTAGGTACATAGTGAAGTTTATAAAGTTAATGCTATTTAGATCATTTTCCATAGTCCGTAATTTGTAGTGCAGATATCGTTGGCCGTTAGTGTTGTTATCGCGGAAGGTCACTTTTCCAATGATGTTCACCTTCAGAGCTAATAGCCTACCTACTTTGCGCACTGTGGACATTTAATGTAACTGACGTTTATTAGTTAGGATTTATCGCAATAAAACTATTGCGTTTCGCTTTGGTTTTCAATTCACTGTAGGTTTTTGTAAATACGCCTTTTTATAAATGTATTTAAACAAATTTAATCACCTACTCACTACGTATTTAAAGTAATTCAGTCACTTTTAATACATTTCCTTCATTCCTAAATACACAAATGCAAACTAACTGTGGTGCTGAGTGCTGACAGCGTAAAAAATATGTTAAGTAACTATTTTGTATACCTATTCATTAAAAGTAATCTAACACTAACACGTATTATAAAAGTTTGATGAAGTACGGAAAGAAAAGTATCAGAGTGGAAAGAATTTACTCGGAATCTTTGCATTACAAAAGTTTTTTTATTCTCTTTACTATATAACATAATGCTTGGTTTAAAAAAATCAGCCCGCCGAGAGCTCTCTTATCGTACGCCTAAACCATTGGAGTTACACAAAGATGATGTACTGTAGAATTGTTTGTTTTAAATAGTTCTAAATGAAAGTCGGCGACAGCATATTTAATGCATCTTTGATGTGGAAGCCACTATGACCAAAATTGTGAACTATAAATTTAATTAAATTGGATACTATTTTACATTGCAAATTTTAGTATACCTACTTACCTATTTACTTTTACCTACACCTACTTCCTATACTTACTTCCTACTAATATTATGAATGTGAAATATTGTGAGGATGTATGTTTGTTACTCTTTCACGAAAAAACTACTTGATGGATTTTGATGAAACTTGGTAGTGTTATAGCTTATGTTCCAGAATAACACATATGCTACTTTTTATTCCGAGAGCGGGACCTATGCGGCTGATACCTACGGGTCACGCACGAAGCGAAAGCGAGGGCAGTTCACTAGTATTCTCTATAGGAGGTCGCTAGGCTCTGTAGCACGCAAGTTTTATCCTGAAGGG
>DWPQ01000617.1:0-15328 GCA_018251795.1 Perichares adela | reverse complement strand
AACCCAAGCCAGGCAGGTAAAAAAAATCCACCATGATTGATCTCTTTACCTGGCTTTATAGTCTTATCACTCAAGAACGATTACTTCTAGAAAACATTTGAGAAGATTAACTACACAGAGGTAGAGAAAAAATGTAGAGTATAAGTGTAATAGAAAAAATCATACTATTAAAAAATATAAGTTTAGCACCACCAGCTTTTAATTAAATAACTATCGGTTCTATATCAAAATAGCATTGCTTTTCATTTAAGTCTTAAAAAGTACAGCTTTTTCTATACTGATACGCATGTAGCATAAAGTTATAGCTAATCTATTAGCCATTTGTTTAAACAAACATAGACACATGTATCCGCAGGTTTTACGTAGTAAGTTAGTAAGACTCGTGAACAAACATTTGTCTGACCTATAAATATCTGACTAGAGCCCCTAGACAAAAATCTTAGCGGCAACCGTTCACGCTCACGCCATCTTAATAATGTATGGTAGTGACAGACCCTGCGGAAAGTTTCTTGGCGTGACAGCACATCATCTTTCCAAAGAGACCATACATTTTTAAAATGGCGTGAACATGAACGTCTGGGTGTTCAGATTTGAAACAAGCCTGAACCCAACAAATACAAGGTTGCTGGAAGCAACGTGCTTCACGCTAGACGCAGCAGACATGGTTTTGCTTGCGCACGCGAGCTTTACACAATATTCTAGCACGTATAGATTTATTAGGTAATTTAGGCGCTAATATCTTTTTTTTTACTCCGCAAATGATTAAAAATTCGTACCATAGTAAAATCAATTAATTTTTATTATGCTCCTTATTAAGACTACAAAATTATTTAATTAAATATAATACTAGTGAGTGAGCTACACAGACTAGTATTTACTTCGTCATTCAGTCATCATTGAACCACCATTTATTTGATTAAATGTTCGTTTGGTATACAAACAAAACAAGTTCAACTGATACATATTATATAATGGCAAAATTATTCGCTACGCTATCAAAATAACGAAGCCACAGGTAATACGCACGCACAGCCACAAACAGCCAAACAAAATATCGCACACGCATTCAATCTCTAGCAGTGGCTGGAATTAGAATAATTCCAGAAGCAGCATTATTGCAATAGAAGCAATTGAGGAATAAAAGCAGCGTACGTTACGTACAAACCCACATACATTTCAATAGTGCATTAAACGAATTGTGCAACAGTACGGAACCACTGTAGGGTCAGTGCCACGATCGCTAGCGCGTGACCACTCCGGAGAGAGACGCACAGTAAATATATGGGAACAACTACTTTGCTGTAACTTTTCTAGTTCTAGCAATGTTAACGCAAGCTAGCGAACTACTAGTAATTAAGGCGATCTAGAGGTATTCTACGAAGCCGTTTATGATATGATGTTTAAGTTTAAACACACATGGAAATAAGCACCCCAATTATCCAAAGCACCAACCGCACGTACAACTTGGACCGTCGGCTCAACATGCCTTTCGAAAGGAAAGAGCGCTCAAGAAAATGTATCACGTATGATTAATGCAAGTGGAGTTACGGGCACTTCCTCAAATTACTAGTAAACTCCATTATCCCTAGCCACCGCTAACGATGGATTTCTTAAAAAAATAATTTGACGTTACTTGCAATTGTAATTTTATAACGATTACGATAGTGACTAGCTAAAGGTAAGTATCGAAATTTGAAATTAAATTGACATTGGTTGAAGCACCACTACACAGTAAACTAATGATAATATGAAAACAGGTTCCACGACGAAACGCGTCCATTATCAGACGCTAATTTCACGCTAGATGCAGCTACGTCACAACAGTCCGATAGTATCTCGTTTCAATAACCAATATAATGTAAAGGGCATCAGCCCATAAAAGGTCGTAACTTGAATATAATCCTCATTCCCTTTGATGTTTTGAACTATTTTATCGCAATTATGAGCTAAAACACTGCGTTCGTTTCCTGGTTTCAAGGCATGCTAATTATTATTTCAATGTGTTTTACTTTATTTTTTGTTCTCTTTTTGTTCTCCACCTACCACGTATTTCTCACCATCACCTTAGGTTGACGTGCAGAGAATGCCATTACGCTTATGCCTAAATAAATTACTTATGTTATCCCTTTGCCAATTGGTTCCTAACGTGACAAACACTTTTAAATAAATAAAATAAAATATTTCGCTTCAGCCAATTCCATAAAACAAAAAAGAAATAAAAAAACAAAATTTACGCCACGCATTATATTGCAACGTTATAATCGAGGTTCATCAATGGTTTAATATGAAACTGTCCAGAGCGCGGCAAATCGCTTCGTAAATATTTGTACTTGTATCATACATAATGATATAATCATACATATGAACTTTGTATACCTATCCATGTCGCAAAGCATCACTAATAGAGCTGAATGGAGAATTATTTAATGTTCATTATGGGCAGTCATAAATGATTAGATGGTTATACCGCTGAATAATTAAATGTCGTAAATGCAAAAATACTGACATTGAATAATAAGCGTTGTTTTTAATGTGGACAGACACAAAATCTTATATAAAATAATTTTGGATGTAAATGGTAAGTTTTAAAATCCATATCGCACGCATTAAAACATGATCATAGCATCTGTATTTTAATATCTCTTCATATCTCTAGCAGAGTGTACCTAATTCAAAGATTTATGTAAAGCAAAAGCATGAACCGTTTCGATATATATTTAGAATTTATGATTAGTATATTTAAAAATCTCGCGTGTAGAATTTCATGTTTCTAGATCCATCTGTTTAGACTGTGCGTTGGGTCAGTCAGTCTGTTTCCTCTTTTGTAGGTGTAGATATACTGACTAAACATAAATAAATTGGTTGGCAACACAGTTTATGTCAGTCGGCCCCGAACGTATGTCCACAATTAACACTAAAATAAAACATTCACGGCGCGTGTGCAGCCTATGACGTAACTTATATCAACGAATCTCCGCTGTCTCTCACTTGACCTCGAAAAAAATTTCTCGTCCAATTCTAAATTTACGCGATATTCTCTCATTCAGCAATACATCATTCCTTCAAAAATTATGTAGGTCGGTCAGTGACAGCATTAAACTTCAGATTTAGGCAGTGCGATCAGACATTAGGGCAATAATTGGGCCGTGCACATTTTTAGCCGGCTGCCAGTTGCTACATTTTAGGTCGCGGATGTTGAGACGTTATTTTAACGGAGTTATTTTGAATAGTAACAAAAAACACAAAAAGGTTTACGTTTTCAACATAACAATGTTTTTACAGACCGACAAAAGCTAGCTATAGTTAGCACGTGCTTGTACGTTGCGATTACGTTTGCAAATATTATACTGGGAGAAAGAATAAAAAAAAATACAAGTACACGAAGTCAACGACCTAATTTTGTAAACTGTCTAATGAGATACGTATCGGGCACTATAAATACTAGTAGTATAAAACAAGGCGCGGCATACAGCGAAGACAAAACGCATCCGCGATCAAACGCTGCCAAAATAATAACTCAAAACCTGATGGCAAACGCAGATTCGACGGAGTGTTAACAATTATAATAAATATCACGACTGCAGATGGTCACATTGCAATATACATAATTTATGATATTACGATGTAATCACCGCTTTTCATTTGAGAAGTAATAAACCGAAACAACTTTATTTGTATTGTTAGATAATAAAAATTTATAGACAAGAAAATTAGGATACATCAGGGAGCACTAAATAGGCGACATCGTGTCTGTGTGTGTGTGTATGTTTGTACTGTATAGTTCTAGTGTGACAAATTGTTGCTTTGCAGACTAGAGCCAGACGCGCGATTTATATTATAATTATTATCAATTCAAACCATACGCAATACGCGGACGTTTTACATACTATTCTTGGTGTGTTCTATTTCAAAAAGTTTAACGTAGTTAACGTAAAATGTAAAGTAATGGCTGTAGGGACACCTGCAGAAGGATAAATACCAATGGTAGATTGCTCTTGGCTGTAAATGATATAAATAAATATATCAGAATAATTTTAAACTTGTAAATGTACAGAAACGATTTACACGCTGAAACCATTGGTGCAACAATGTTGTAGTAACAGCCAACAAAATAATGTATATCATCTTGCTCGCTATACAAGTTGTTTTACGTAAATCGCTTTGAAAAATAAAAGCACAAAACATTACACGCCAATCGCCCTTGGTTTGAAGAATATTTAAATATAAATAATATTTTATTATAGAAACAACGTATTTTCAATCGTTTCAGTTAGTTTATAACATAACAATCCCGAGAAAATTCGCGAAGGTATCGTCTATACTTTTTAGACAAAGCTCTTGAATTACGGAAGAAAAAAACTTAATTTTGTTATGGTTTTATGTACAAGAACAAACTTTCTATATATTATCATCACAACCCATAATTGTCCCATTACTGGGTTTAAGGACTATATCTACTTTTCAAGTGCGAATTTCTAATATGCACATAACTTTAAAAAAAAATAGAGCCAGCCTCTCAGTAGTTTATGGTTACTAGGAATATGTTTATATTATCCATTAAATGTACCTTAAGTACTTGTCTAATAAAGTCAAATAATTTTCCGCGCGGTATAAATAGTGCACACACGATACACTCAAGATGCGGAACGTAACGGGCACATAGATTGTAAAAATGTATCGCCATCGTTAAAAATTAAATGATCAGTGCGGCCCTGGAGGGATTGATGTAAACAGCGCTTATGCGTAATGGCAAAGACTATTATAGAATTTTAGGGCAATCTCAACGCAATGATATCTTGTGTGTTTATAACTATTAATAGCCAGAACATCTCGAATTATCTGCACGAACTCCTAATTATACTGAAGACACAATCAATTCCGGTTTGAGAACCACCTAGCTCCGTTCAAACAACGTTAATCACATGAATCATTATGTTATCTTTGTATCATTTAAAAACGTTAACTACTACTTGAAGACTACATGTGACGTCCTATACGCGGATATTGTTCCATGTCACTACTATTAAAACACATGTACGTATCAAAATGTATCATTCTTGTGTGCAGCCCCCGCAAACTTGAAGAACGCTGTCTATTTTTATTTACAAGGTTATTTATATTTATATCTATTTGACGTATTTGTTCCAGGCAGAGAATTATATATCCAGTAGTCAATATGGTATTCACATAACATGGGTTGTCGTAAACATCTAGCACCACACTTCAGGGGCCTAAGAAGCGTCTCATTTCGTTCTCAACTGCATCACATCATTTCCCCACCATAACTAAAGTTACCCCCTTTTCCGTTAGTTTTTCCCTGGACATGGACTCGGTAACACCAAGAACGTCTCTCTTACACTACCAGCTATACAAGCATTGCATTCCAAACAATTCGACGAAATTATTTCACGTGTAACGAAGGAACACAAGTGGGAATTAGGGTGGGAAATACAAAGCCCAGCTACATTAAACAAGCTTAGTGCCATTGCATCCTCCGTTTTCTACCAAAGTGGACAACGTTTTATTTGAACTCAAAGACGGAGCAACTTAAAAGTGTAATAATTATTGCAATTTTTCACAGAAGTGCACGAGATGCATAAACGAACACTAAGTTCGCGTGCGAATTTATTAATTCCAAAACCAAAACTAACTTATTAAAAAGTTATTTCCCATAATATGCCAAGACAACGCATACCAAACGCATAACGGAACCGAGAGTAATTGTTTGAGACATTGTGATAAAGATTATCATGAATATTTCAATATAGGTTGTAATGTGGCAAGCATTCCGCTCTCCGTTACCGATATCTGTAATCGGATCTGCAGAACCCACAAGTATGTCACATAGGCACAGGTACGCATCCGTGTGTTAACGGATGAAGATTTTTACAATACTCGCCCAACCTTGAACAGGAAATTGCGATATACTTTACCTGTCTTTTAGACACACATCGATCTTATAAAATACAACCAACCAATCACTTCATCTTTGGTTTCGTTTAAGAATTATAATATTACATCCACAGAAATCGACAAACCTTCCCAACTATTTTTCAAAACTCCTTACTTTGAATTCATTTATGAGTTGAACGCTGCTAAAACTATGTACGTACACACAACCTTTTGATTTACAAAAATAGGTCTTAAAGTAAACAAGTTTAACGTAAAATACCACTTGGACACTGAACTCAGCCTTATGTCTTAGCCATGAAGTTTGGATTTACTTGAATCTGTACAATGTATCGACATCTTTTGCCAAAAAACTATAGACTCATTACGAGGCCCTCAATCACTGCATGACGAGGTAGCCGCTTGAGTTACGGGGTGGGTCTAGTATAAATGTCCATATATTACTTATAATTATAATTAGTGTGCGATAAACTCCTTATATATTCCGCTCGGCGTCGTCTCTATATAAATTCTAAATATCTCTCTTCCAGGGGATTCGAGTTAATCGTCTTTTACACGTACGAGTCGACAAAACTAATCACGTTAACGTCACTGGATCGGAACCATTGCCAAAAACTTCCGATACAAAGATAAATACAGTTTTACTGCTCTGAAACTTTCGCCTCTTCCAAGCTCTATGCTAACCTGTTTGTGGACGTGAACAAGGAAAACTTCAATTTTAAACTACGATCAAAGCATTTACTCTGGCTTCTGAATGTATATCGATTTAAATATCGTCGACGAACTCAAATATGTCAAATAAAATCACACTTAATAACTCGGATATCGCATATGGCAACTTTTATTTTTTGTGTGTACTGGACAAACGAACAGACAGGTCTTGATGGTAAATGGACACCGTTGCCCATACTCGTCCGTAACACAAAGGCATTGCCGTTGCCGGCCAACAAGAAAGCGGGGTTCCCAATATTACTTCAGTAAAACTAATGTATCCAATAATCCAATCCCGGTAGTATGTAGTTTGCAGCTGCCTCTCTTGCACTTATAATATGAGCAGTATAAATATCACTTATTATCATTGTATTACCTCTTACAATAACAAATGTCTTCGAACATTAGCTCAAAGCATGACGAATATCTATCGTGACTTAAACTTAATAAAAAATAATTGCAGGTTGTTCAGATATTTAACAATTACATTTACTAATAGTTAAAAGAAAATTCTATTAACATTAACATCCTTTGTTTTTTACATCGCATCATCAGAAAAAATAGAATCTGTGAAATATTCAATTAAAGTCTGTTACAAAACAACCACAAATCTGACGTAATTAAATTCCCTGATCGAAAACTTATCAAGAACTCTTGGCATTCGATTTAAATGTACAACGAGCTGGGCCAAAAATCGTATATAGGTATGCACTAGTTATAAATTTAAATTGCCGAGCTTATAATTAAAATATTTGCCACTGGGAGATAAAGCCAGATTAGTTTTAATATATTATTAGTTATAGTATGAAATATATTGCATATTAAAACGTTGATTCGCGTACGAGTTATACATGAGTATGTGAAACTGAAATGTTTCACCCGCATAGCAAATTGTTCCTCATGATAAGGATACCCGTTGTAAGTCAGATAAAAATTTAACGGGCTGTTTATGACTTACATATGTACTTACTCACGTGCGCATGAAATACTAGTACAGGCCGTTCCAGTATCGTGTTCCAATGCGTCATCAGTGTTCTCGTGACGCAATCACTATGTACATAAGGAATAGACTAACCGATCCACCAATACGGCATTTTGGGACGGTCATTCCCTGGATTTACTGTTATGCCCCATGCCATCACACGCAGAATCCGATTTAACTGACCCAATTCTCTACCATACGTATTGAACGATCTGGCACAGTCGGCAATAAACTAAATAATAACACACACATTTGATCTAAATGGACACGTATTACTCGGACGCATCCACGATTTTAGACATCTTCGAAATAGTAAAGATAATACTTTTGAAAGGCAAAGAAAACGCAAAGTAATGAGGAGGTTAATTTAATAATACTACTATACGGTAATTATTTTATTACAGTTATTAAATAATAACTTTCGATTTTAACCACCTTTCGTGTGATACGTCCTTTTTAATTAACGTGTTTAAAGACTCTAAAGGTTGTTCGAATGCACCGATGGATTCCATTTTGAAATCGTTTAAACTTATTTAAAATATACTTATATTTAAAACATACTTTGAGTAAATTCTCTATAACACAGTAAAAACCACACCGAAATGTATCAAGTACAAAAAACTAAGTGCAGGAACAGACAGACAGAAATAGATACTTTGTTTAATACTATTTATAGACTAGCTCTTGCACGCGTCATCTCTCAATCGAGTGTAGCTAGATGATCTTTTATGAAACAAATAGATATGATATAGGTTCGTCTCAGTAACCCCTCGACAGATAATATTCGGATAGAAAAAGTTACGCAGCTGTAGTTTTTACATATGTCCCTTCCTTTCCCTAATTATTTTGACATTTAAATCTAATCACTAACCTCCACGTTAAAGTCAAATGTTGAACAATTTTGGATTAATCATGAGCAGCTACGTTTCACATCAACGGTCAACCATCATCAATATTTTAGTTGGTATCTTACAATTTTACCCATTCCACAATGTATCCATCCAGCTTTATTCAGTCTTGATTAAACATTGACCAATGACCTTTTGAAATTCCAGAAAAAAATATCCCTTGACAATTAATTATACCTTAGTTACAAAACAAAAACATTTGGTAAAACATCTATATATTTTCCCTACCAACCCAGCATGCCAGGTTCTGTTCCTAAGAATCCGGCCGGGTCATATTAATTACGTCTATTAAGACTCGTTAATACTTTCCTGCGGGCACTAACCGATTGCTTAGGCACGTCTTTATGGCTGTGTGGGCGGATTGGCGCAAAATTGTAACCTTTCGACCTCGTGTATACCTCGTATACGTATAACCAAAGCCATTATGGTACTAAAACTAATGACTTTTATAAATGTATCGTGTATAGTGATGCTAAATAACAAAGGGATAAACTGGGAAGTACTAGCCTCAAGTTCAATACATCGATGTTCGTGAGTCCCATCAATTGGATCCTCAATACAAGTATTTTAACTTAGAAATAATAGAGCCAACAAATCCATATTACAAATTAAATTAAAGCTGATAAAATGCCATGGCAACCTTGCGATGACTACACCTTTAAAGAATTTAAAAAGAAAATTGCTATCCCTAAAAAAAGAGCCTCTGATAGTGTGAAATTTACGGACTGACCTGAAAGGTAAAACTAGCTTCTGTCAACACCATCTGAATACCTGGCTATTGTCTTCAGTATGTACAGTTTTTACTACTCTATTCACTCGTGTAAATTGTTAAACGAACATCATATACCTACCGATGTTCCCATGGTGCTATGACCCCATCCATAAAAAGGTCGATCTATCAATTTTGAATATCCATTGGCGGTAATTAAGTCACAAAAATGGTTAAATAACTTGTAATTATTACGGCCTAATTAAGCCTAATTTTTACAATATTAATATTGTAAAAATTTGGATATCTATTTCGACTAGCATTGCCGCGCGTGTATGTAATCCGCATTGTGGTCGAAAATAGTTTGGGCATCCAATGTATACAGAGTGGATTGCCAAGCTTTAGGTTTTTATGTAACTAACAGTACTATATCCAGAGACAGAACGCTGCTTCCAAAACACTAATGTATTGTGACTTAGCGGCAAAGTAATAGTTAGTTCCCCATTCGGATAGTGCCGTAGACAGTGTCAGATTCTAATTTTGTACCAGTGACGATTAGTGGTCGGCCGAAACAATCGAAAGTTATTCCGAGTGCTAAACCCAACACACGTGACATGCGGTGCCGCATTCTCGACGAAACTCCAATTCGCGGAAGTTGATTGGGAATATTGCTGCCACCGTATTTTACCATTAATAAATTCCGAATAATTTCATTAAAATTAAGTAGTCTTTTTGTTATTAACAATATTTAAATTGAATATTTTCGGAAATCTTCTATACGACATATAAAACAAAGTCGTGTTAATTACACCATTTATAACTCAAGAACGGCGGTATAAAGTTTTATTACTTTTGTGTTTTTGGAAATGTCTTCGTCTGAAGAAGGACAATAAGTATTCATTTAAAACTGGACGTAATAATCTTGAATTGATTTTAATATTCAAAGTCTGCTCATTAATTGACTGTTAGCCAGAACGAGTGTCGCAGGGTCAGCTAGTTTTAATATAAGTAGGTTTACTTATCAATAGAGATCCAAACACATTTTGGATATTTTTTCCATACACACACATTATCAATGAACAAATGAAGTTTAAAATTTTGCATATTTATTATTGTGGTTGTAGCTATCTAGGATATATGATACGGGTATTTAGGATATATTGTATTTCTTGAATTGAATTCTGTGAGAGTTTTTAGATGAATATTTTCCAACTCAATAAAAAACTATGAAAACGCGAAACATAATGCGGTAAATATGAACCGGCTGCTAAAATTGAGTACCTAACAATGTATTGTTGAGTAGTATATAATTTGTGACCGTGAGTTTATAGTTTTTAACAAGTCTACAATCACGAAACTATGCAAAGCTTACTTATATTTAACCTTTCCGAATAACTCAATATACTTATTATGTTTATTTACAAAAGTATGAAACATTAGCCGTAAGACCATAATACTTCCATAAAACAAATATAAACGTATGTAATGAAAGGAAAGCAAAGATAATACATTGTTATCATTTTATTGGAATACCGAAAAGAAATAGCACAAACAATCATTGTTATGCCGAGTGACTTTTTAAATATAATGCAATAGCAGACGAATAGAAACACCTGATGATAATCTTGTCTCCAACCGTGTACTATACCAAAGTACTATACTCTTGTACTATACAAAGTACAAGACTCATTTATTATTTGCTCTGACTGTCCAACCGAAACACGTCAAAGCATTTCACATAAACTGTAGAGGGTAGATGAGAGTAGAACTCAGGATAAAAACCCCTATCAACATGAATGTGTACCTCCGGGATTAAACTGATATTGTTTTAGTCGCGTCGCTACAATAACATCTGAACTTTGTTTTTTTTATTTTTATGCAAAAACTTTCGAGGACCAATTCACGTACTGGACACACATAATGGAGTTTTTGGTGAAGTTTGAGCCCCATTCAATCAAAACGTTATATTATGGCAATAGACAAACTAGCAGAAGAATCACCCGATATGTATTTTCTATCGTAAGTTCGCTAGCACGACCTAGATGGGGCGTAGTTTTGATTTATTTAATATTTTGTAACATTTCTTATTAATACTCAGCTCCTATTGGTCGTAAAGTTACAATATAATTATAACTCTACTGCCCTCCTCATAGGTTATTGATGTTCATGGTCATTATACTGTTGGCCCTAGCAGCTTTTACAGCTTCACGTTTACAGAGGGGCGCGAGCTTGGAATGCTCAGTCAGAAAATAATTTAAACTGGGGAAGAAGTGGTGGTGGGAACTCTCTTCGAAAAATATGGGTTGAGGACGTCCTTTGCGCGCACCCACTATGGTGTTCGAACCTCGGCTTAAGACGTCGCTCTGTGGAGGATGTCAAAGTGAGATGGATACCTTGTGGCGGCTGTATAGAACACGGAACCTTGTCACCGCCAACGTCCTCATAGGATGTCATTGCAGATTATAAGTACAATGTGGTGAGGTCGCCAAGTTTAGCAATAAATATATAAATAGTTGTTGACTTTACTGAAATCCAAATGAAACTTAAGTACTATTAAAAATCCTTCGGGAATACACAATACTCTTAATTTACTTTTACCAATAACAAACACTTGATAAATTGAATACAGTGATTAAACATTTTTTGTGTTTGTTTTAATTTAAAGTAAGTATTTAAAATTAATGTACAGAAACAAACTCCATAGATATTGTAAAGTTTATAACAGCAACCTAGCAATAACTTGCTCAAAGTCTTAAAATGGACAACTTTCGATTACTCATACAACCATAATTCAGTTGTATAACAATCAACTTTATTGCAAAATAATTAGTACCTTATATAATTATGTACTTCAAATTATATATGCAGCAAGCAACAACTGACTATGGTTTTGATCATTGTCCTGTTGTGTGGATACTTGTATGTGAATGATGATACCAAGAAACCAAACAAAATAATATAATTTTACAAGGGCTTGTGTTTAAACGCTGCCCAAAAATGTACCTATTTTACTACCAATAAAATTCGAAACATTTACCAAAATGGATAAATGGGCACCAAATTATGTTACCAATTAACGTATATTTCATAAATATATGATATAATGTAATACAGCGGTCAGGGAGCCTTACCAGGCCCCCCTCCCTTCGTTTTCTGTATTTTAAAATCAGTCTAACACAAACCTAACTTAATCTTTTCGAGGGTTGGGCTTGGTTCGGGTTCGGTAAAATTGGTGCACAATCACTATTTTTGGTGCAAAAATATTTTTTTTATGTACACTTAAAAATATTCCTTTTACAAATTAATGTGATGTTGCCAATTGCGCAAATCTGTTATGCTCAATAATTTTTACTTCACTAGTTGCAATGTTTTGATTAATAACATAGTAAATGTGATATTTTATATAACTAGTTGACCCCCGTAAACATTGTTTTGCCATATAAATTATTGTAAATAAATACAGGTAAGAGAGTGAAAATTAAGAGTTATATGTGTTTTTAATGCTAAATTATTAAAAAAATTGCGGCCAAATAGCACAGTTTTGGGGTGAGGCCCGTGAGCCACATTGACTTACGAGGTATGAAAAATAGATTCTTAAGAAGCAGTCATGCTGTTTCAGTGAAGTATGGTGTCATACGTGTTTTTTATAATTGTGTAATAACTATGTTATAAATAACTGTTTAAGGAATATGGATACCTTGAAAAATTATGACAAGGTTATGAATTTGTCATCATTTTCACAATAATATTTTCAATGGGTCTGTATTAAAAGAACCTAGAGCTAATCTGTTTTTAATATACATATGTTAATTATAGTTACTGTACAAAAGATGTTATCTACTTACAGAAATAGGCATGTCATGTTTAATAACAACCTAATGAGTTTAATTAGTTTCTATCCCCTGGCTACATATTTATCATTAAAAAGAAGCCATTATAAAAATATGCTTCATAGTATATATTGCAATTCAAGAAAGGTATAGGAAACAGCTACTTGAAAAAAACAAGAAATAAGAGAGTAGAGTAAATTGAGACAATTTCTTTCACCAAAGCAGCTATATTACTGTTTGTCTTGGTTTTAAACAAAAGATATTTATGTAAGTTTAATATGTATAATCAAATCAAATAACATTCTGTTAAAAATAATGTTCAATATGTTGCATTGACCATTCATTTAGTAAATGTTTACTTTATCATTTGGAGCAATACCAATGACCATGTCAGACGACATATATGAGCACATAACACTTCTAAATTTCAAATATTACTTAGCACTTATCATTAATGTTAGGACATATTGACAACACAAAGTTTAAAGTTGTCATATTTTATAAACCACCCATTTTGTGATTGACTTTAAGCTTGCTTTTTATATTTTTCCACAATTACAACATTCAAAGGTTGTAAAGATAACTAGACATACTTTTTCATATCACCATTCACATAAAATATCTCAATATTTTCTATACAGACTACATATGAAACTATCAACAAACTTTACATAATAAATCTCCTGGTGGGATGTTTCCCTAAAAAAATAATGAGCATAGTATAATATGCAGCCAAATAGATTGTAAATATAAAGATTATAGATAGAAATAGAATAGGAGTAATAACTTCAGTAATGTCATTCACCTAATAGTCATTAGCTTTTGGTGATCACAAAATAAGTTGGCAGTTTTCCATAAAACTTAAATTTTCTGATGAAATATTAAATAATTGCCTCAAATTCAAGGTTTAACTCATACAACATGCAATTGATGCTTTGTAATGGCTATATTTGTTTAATCTATAGCCTGAGACTTGAGAGAAAAGAGACTATACACTAGTATTTTTTGTGTTGAATATAAATATTTGATATATAAAACATTCAAAAGGATTCAATGTCACCAGGATTGAAGTTATCCAAACTGAAGGTTATTTTGACATGTTAAGCAATAATAACTGAAATGTTTCTTTGTTCCTTCAAAAGGTATTATTATTTAAGGTAGAAATAAAAACATACTATAGAAGAAGGTTTTTAGTAGTTCCTTATAATGTAAATGCTACTGTTATTCATTATGTCTGAAAATGAGTAGTAATTGAAGTACTCTAAAGGATGATAGCTTGTTTACAACAACTTCTTAACAATAAAACTTGAGAATTTTAAAGGTCAGGTGTTTACTGGCTTTTATAGGATAGCAGTCATGAGAAACCTTTATCAACCTGTTTACAAAATTGAAATACACCTAACCTCAAAAACATAAAACAATGTAAAAAACAAAAAGTACAGTTTGTGTCCTTCAAAATTTGTGGTAACAATTTTGCTACCACAAATCTCAGACATATTACTCTTAAGTACAAATTAAGTAATATGTTTACATTTATTAGAGGTATAGAATTACATACCAGTGAAATGTAGTAAAGTTCAACTTTCTATTTGACATAGTTTGGTTGTGATTTTTCATTACTTCAAATGATATACTATAAATGTATGTTATTGTAACCACTTGGTGACAATTGGGGATGACATTTACATGTGGATTTGTGGTAGGGAATGTGAAACGTGACATGTAAATAAGGCTAACCTGATGAAGCGCAGTGAGGCCATCCACGTTCGCCGTGTTGATGTCTGTGTCCGATTTCAGCAATCTCTGGACTTCGTCTTTATCCCCAGCCGCGCATGCCGCCAAAAATTCTATCCCCCGCGAAAACTGAATTTTGGAGGGCCGCTTTGGCATCGCCGACTGCTTGTTGGTGTCGGATTCCTCCCATCTCTTCAACTGCTCGGCCCTCTTGAAAAGGGCTGATGACGTTCTCAGATCCGTCATTATAACTGATCTCGGTAGCACTTGACACACAATATGGTCCCTATGAACACTTTTCACGCAGCATAGATTACGATTTTATTACATAGAGTACACAAACGCCGAGTCCAAAACTTAATTGCCTAAAAAGGAAACATGAAAGAAGAAACGTTCCAGGGAGTTTGATACTAAAACAGTTTTATGCATGCATTGTTCAGCACACTTGTTGATTTATTCGATTAACCATTCATACACCGATCGTTTAAACATGACATAACCAACAAGCTACACTTTTAACGTGACAGCCATTACGAGAATAAAT